>JAFVLL020026702.1:0-13275 GCA_021397915.2 Tor tambroides
GGTGACAGAGTTAACCACCTGAGCCAAAATACCTCTGGCTCTTTCTATCTGGCAGCTAACGCATGTGTCTGTATAGCATGCTGCATATTTGGAAAACCATTTCTTTAGATTACATCACTTAAGTGCAAACTTGCCCTGGCTTCCCTCTGAGCATGTTCATCATCTCTTAATCCACTCAGTCTGTGAGGGCGGAGAACAACACGTGAGTTGTGTGAATGCCTGTGGGAGGTCAGGTGGGTATTTGCGTTGCGTTTACCACAGCTGAGCAAAATTATTTGACCTGACAAAATGATTTATAACAGCTGGAGTTCTCAAATCTCAGTTACCTCATGAAGACATGACCTGTTTTACCTCCAGTCTCTACAATATGACATCATATTGGCACGGTTATTTGGAGAGACTATGATCGCACGTCCCACTCTTTCAAATGAACAACGATCCTGTTTTGGGATGAATTGAGTGATGACACAAGAGGCTGTGAGTTAGTGATTTTGCCACGTTTCTTGGTTTTACACAACAGCTGCGACAGCAATTGGCTATAAATGACACCAACTGTCGAGTGTATTTATAATTATACAACAGGTATGGTCCTCAAATTTGATTGGTCGAGTGCTGTTCCAAGAGTGCTGATATATAGATAGATAACTCGCTGTTAATCAGCCAGTCTGTTCATTAGTGGTGGGGATTTTTCTTTCTGTGTCAGTATGCCAATAGGTGGTGACAAGTGTTAAGAATTACATTTTTGCAAAAAATAAAAATTAAAAATTAACTAAACAATGTTTATCGAAAAGGAAACTTAATAAAGAAAGTAGTTTATTTGGTATTTAGTTAAATGTTTTCATTTTCAGATTGTTTTTCTTCTTTCTCAATGTGTATTTTTGTCCGATTCTGGAAAAGTTCAATTCATTATTTTTGGCACAAATCTAATTCCATACAAGTGCCTGACTTCTTGACTGAGTCATTAGTTCATCTGATCCTAAAAACACTCAATTATCCAGGAAAGATTAGCAAGCAATTAAATCATTCACTTACCGATTGGTTTAAAAACACGGATTCAAGATTCAAGTATAGCTGCACAAAAGGCTTTACATTGCAAAAGCATTGGTTGCTAACGTTAAAGGGATAGTTGACTCAAAAATTTAAATTCTGTCATTACTCACCCTCATGTCGTTCTAAACCCGTAAGACCTTCATTCATCTTCAGAACACAAATTAAGATATTTTTGATGAAATTCAAGAGCTCTCTGACCCTCCATAAACGATAATGGCAGAGGACTGTCATGGGAGAGATGAAATCATTGAATAAAGTCGTTAAAGTTGGTTGAACCACTGATGTCACACGCACTATTTTAACGATGTCCTACATTTCTGGGACTTCTGGGACTGTGGTAGGACCCTTGCTGCCTATAGAGGGTCAGAGAGCTCTCAGATTTCATCAAAAATATCTTAATTTGTGTTCTTACAGGTTTGAAACGACATGAGGGTGAGTAATTAATGATAGAATTTTCATTTTTGGATGACCTAAACCTTTAAATTATAGACTTTTAATAAAAAAAGAAAGGTAAAATGCAGTATACAATGACTTGTTTTATTACAATTCACTGAGGAATGAAACAAGTGACTGTCTTTAGGAGTAACTCACTGAGTCATTCATTCAACAGATTCGTTCAAAAACGCTGATTCATTCAGGAACGCCTGCCGCAACTACGGAGTAAAAATAGACAAGCATACTTCATTTTAACTTTTTGTGAGCTGCTGTATAAAAGCAATGTCATATATATTGCTTAATTAACGTTTACTGGCATAAACAGATTTGCTGCCAAGTTATGTAGTTTCTAACTAGGTTATGTTTGGCATATTAAGTCATTCTACACAATGGCTTCAACAGCAGCACATTTGTTTAGAATTTCGGATCAATATCTGTTTTCTAAATGTTTTTTTTCCTAGCTGTAGCAAAGTGGTTTGGATCGAATGCGTGACGAGGAAAGCCGACCAGTCTTCATGCTGTCAAGCTGACCAGTCTTCTAGTTTTCTCCTCTCTGTGTCCCTGAAGGGAATGCGGAGCAGACCAAACAACAATGACATCATTTGAGATCATAATGTGGCACTTTAAAACTCTCCAAAAAAGCTCAGCTCTACAGAACTACAGCCCAGAAATGTCAGCACTAAATACTTTAGGGAACTGGAAAAAAAACATGATTGCCCTTTAAGGTTACAAAGATATGCAAGCAAGGGATCGGTGCAAAAACTGAAAGCTAGGGAAAATTAGTCCTGCATCCTGACTTATACTCAGGAATTCTAATAGATATAAAATCAAAACTGCTAGGGTCGGACAACATGGTAATGCTCGGCAGGCTTTTGAGAAGGCCTTCTTGGAGAGAGCGTGGCGCTGCATAGCAGAGAGCAGGATTTGACATCCTTGATTTCCTGTCACTGGCAGTCACATGCCGAATGTGTGGGCGAGATAGCTGAGTGAAAGTGGAATGCATTAAAGAGGCGAGGCAGAAGTGCAGACGTCGCAGTCTCTCTCACTCTCATACACATAGACACTACTGTTCTGACTGTCTGAGCCGTTAGCAAGTAAAGAATGTGAAGACGTTTTCAGGCAGAGCTGTGCAACAAGACATCAGGGCGGGTAGGCTGAGGCCAAGTACTTAGAGAATGAAGGAAATGTGCTTGATGTGAGGAAAATAAATCACTTATGCACACACATTCATACTTGAGTAATTAATCTATACTGTGTATAATATACTACTCCCATAGTATGCAAATGAATAAAATAGAGTCTCTAGATGGGATGGCAGGAGGCGGAGCCAAGCTACCAATAATTAGATAGATAGATAGATAGATAGATAGATAGATAGATAGATACAGTAGATTAGATTGTGTGTGTGTGTGTGTGTGTGTGTGTGTTATAAAGTTATTAGTGAGATGTTAGTAAGTTAAGTTAAAACCACATGTAAGTATTAGTAAGTTATTAGTAAGTTATTAGTGAGATGAAGCTCAATGTCCAATGCAATTCAGTCTAGAGACTGTAGTATTCGCTTCCTCTCTCTTTCTGTATATGTTGTTTTCCAGCTGTATTTATAAATTAAGTCAGTCTGAAACACTTTTAAAATGTGGCACTGTCTAAAAGTGTCTAAAACAAAATAAAAAAAAATGCAAGTCAGTTCACTCTGCGGCCATATTGGTAACACCTCCGAGCAGCTATTTTCTATATAGGAAATACTGTAAGGAGAAAAAAAACAGGTAATGCCTTCATCAAAAAGATGATTGGCTCTTGTAATTGAAAGTCTTGATTTCTGTTAGTACAGATGATATATTGAGCATCAAGGTTTCTTGTATTCACTTTCTTATTGTACTCAGTCTTCTCCTTACTCTCTGAAAGCTCTTGGCTATTAATTTTAACCAGGAAAAAAAGCAATTGCACAAACTTTGTCCCAAACCCTTGTATGTTTCCTCATTAGGTGACACTTAAAGTAGAAGTGAAGCAGTCAGTCAATTTTACACTATTTAGTAAACTGATTTCCACTTTAATTAAAATATTTAACAAATACGATTAATGTAACCATTTGAAAGGAAAAGGACATTTTGTTATAGCTTTTGGAACAAGGGTGCCACCATTTTGCAGTACCACAGCATGTGACATGACGGGGTTGGTTTGCTCCATTGGACAGTGAAGTAGTACAGTATAAGCATTTTTTTTTAACTTTTTGAACACACAAATGTTATTTTAACCCGTGATGAAATGTTATTTGTTTTTGGTTTTCACCGTAATTTGGAGGAATATCCAACATCTACATCACTGTCTACATCAAGAAGTTTTGATCGGTATATCCCAAACATTCCCAGCAGGCACAAAACGTCATAAGACGTTGATATTTGGTTAAATTTCAGTTGCAACATCAGGTGACCAAAACTCAACAGAAATTCAATGTCTAATGTCAATGTTAATTTGATGTCCAATACCGATGTCAGCTGACATTGACAGGTTTTAGGTTGTGTAACCAAAATACAACGTTAAGTCAAAGTCAAATTGGCGTCAAATACTGATGTTTTAAGTCTTGTCAGTTTAAACATTAAAGTGTTTTAATCCATTCAAGCGCAAGACAGCACAAAAGAGATTTTAATGTGGTACTTACGCACTGTGATAGATCGTTTCTGTGCACATGCACGCAAAAAGCAGCAGCACGAACAGTACTCGAGTACCAAATTGAGTGCTCTTTCACATCTTCTTGAGCAAATGCACACAGAATTACCAGGTTCATGACTTCTTCCACCTGTAACAGTATTACTGCTCGCCGTATCGGCTCAAATGCATAAGCAATTGCACTTATTATGGGCTCAACAGTCTTCCTCCATTTCAAAACAAGCGGGAGCTAATTTAGTCCCCCTTCAAAAGGTGCTCCAATAACTAAAACTCTTCCCAGTTCCTGAAGTGCAAACATGTCAAAAAGCGGGTACTTCCACCAGTAGTTACAGGAACTATGTAAACGTTCCTCTGGTGCAAATTAATATGCAAAATATTTCATTTCTCTTTTGTCACCTGTATTGAAACTGGTATTCTAGTTTCCTGTACGATTTGCATGGTAAGTGGCTCTATTTGCATGTAAACTGTAGGTTTGATTTTAGTTAGTATTATGCATTGGATTCAAGAACAGAGTTATAGTGTGAAAATGTAAAATGCGCAGCTTCAGGCATGACTAAGTACATTCACGCGTTCTTACGCCACAGACCATCAGTCAACACAGCACTACCAAAGAAACATGGGAGGAAAACTACAGCAGAATATGACATCTGTATGGCTCGAACCTCAGCATTTAGTGTGCATTGTTGCAGGGCCGCATATGCGGTCATGTCATTAGGAGATGTGCCGGATGATTATCTCAGGGTCTCACATGTTGTGGGATAAAATCCTGCCGTTGTGGGGAGGGTAACTGACCATTGAAAGTGCCAACCAGATCGCCTGACTGCAATGATAATCAAGAGAAGCAGTGCCTTTTCCTAGCCGCAAGTGTGAGGCACTGTAGGGGCTCAAGTCTTGATGTTGGCTCCTAGTGTGAGTTAGTGCTGAGAGTCTGCAGCTGGAGCTTTTGGCCTCAGAGCAGAGGGCGTCTGACAGGGGAGGACTTCAATGTGTTTCTGTTGGAAGAACAGAGTCTTATTGCTAGAGTAGGGCAGTGACATGCAACACCTCAACCGCAAAATTGACCTGTGTTATCTGTATGTGTGGGCTTTGTCGTAAGTAACAGACATTTAAGGAAGTTTGTGTGCAAAAAGTAGTTTGGAGAGTAATTTAAGCTCTAAAGCCACTGTTTTTTTTTTCAAACTCAAGCTTAACACACACAAAAACTCACAATATTATAATGGACAGTATTTCCCAGAGATTATGTGACCCTGGACCACAAAACCTGTCATAAGTATTGCGGGTATATTTGTAGCAATAGCCAAAAATACATTGTATGAGTCAAAATTATTGATTTCTCTTTTATGCCAAAAATCATTAGGATATTAAGTAAAGATCATGTTCCATTAAGATATTTTGTATATTTCCTACTGTAAATATATCAAAAGTTCATTTTTGATTAGTAATATGCATTGCTAAGAACTTCATTTGGACAACTTTAAAGGCAATTTTCTCAATATTTAGATTTTTTTGCACCCTCAGACTCCAGATTTTCAAATAGTTGTATCTTGGTCAAATATTGTCCTATCCTATAACAAACCATACATCAATGGAAATCTTATTTATTCAGCTTTCAGGTTATGTACAAATCTCAATTTCAAAAACTTGACCCTTTTGACAGCTTTTGTGGTCCAGGGTCACATATTTAACAGTGTTATTACATTACTGTTTTTATAAAATAACTTTAAGTAAGCGTTAGATGATGGCAAAAGTAATCTAAATCTAAAAATAAAGGAAATAAGCATATATCATTAAATATTCAATACTGAACAATATATAAACAGTATCAACCAACCAATACTAAATAAATAAATAAATAAAAATTCTACTATCCGGAATTTGAGGTCGTTAAGATTTTTTGTATGTTTTTGGAAGAAGTCTCTTATGCTCACCAAGGCTTCATTCATTTTATCATAAACATTTTTTATTTATTGATTTTTTTTCAAGATTCTTTGAAGAATAGAACAGCATTTATTTAAAACAGAAACATTTTGTAACATTATAAATGTCTTGACTGTCAGTTTTTGATCACAACACATCTCTGCTGAATAAAAGTATTAATTTCTTTAAAAAAATCTTACAGACTCCAAGCTTTTGAACAATAGTGTATATGATACAGGTATATATTATACTGATGTGTCATGCATGCCTTAATGGCTATCTGGTTATTGGCTACATTCTGTGGTCCAGTGTCTTTATATAATGACCACTGAACTGTAAATTTACCCATTGTCTCTGGCAGCCAATCTGGACTATACTCACTTGGGGGCAGTCATGGCCTAATGGTTAGAGACACTTGTAACCCGAAAGTTGCGGGTTTGAGTCTCAAGTCCGGCAGAGATTGTAGATGGGGGAGTGAATAACCAGTGCTCTCTCCACCCTCAATACCACGACTGAGGTGAGACCCTTGAGCAAGGCACCAAACCCCCAACTTCTCCCTGGGGCTGCCCACTGCTCCGTGTGTGTGTTCATTTGGATAGGTTAAATGCAGAGCACAAATTCCAAGTATGGGACACCACGCGTCATGTCCTTTCCTTTCCTATGCTAGCTTCATGTCTCTCATACAGTCTCTTTCTTCTCAGAACATAATATAAGCAGTACCTCATCTTCATTGAGGTGGGCTCAGACCAGGACACTGGCTGTGCAGTGTGACTGTGGCCTCCCTCCAGCCTGTCTTGGCTCAGGCTCTGTCTTTCCATCCTGCACAGTGTCAGCACAGAGGACCTATGCTCAAGCCATCTAAGCAAGTGTCAAAAAGTGCAAGCCATTTCAAAAAAGTGATATGTGTACACATACTCATATAGATACAAACACTCACTTCTCTTAGCATGTGTTTCTTAGTCACTGTACAGGAGATGAACGTCCTGTTTTGCTCTGAAAGGCAGTACGCACTGCAGCTCCACGATCAGTAGACATGTACAGCGATTCAGTGGCGCCATCTTGAGGTTGACTGTTGTACACACAGACTGATAAATGGATGGGAACCGGAGAGGTTTGAGAAGGTCCTCCTACTGGAGTTTAAACCTCTCACAGAGTGTCTACAGATACTAAAAGGACAATGATATAGTACAATTCTAAATAGGTTTATAAAATAAATATATGGTAGCCTATATAAAATTTATCAACCTTTTAGAAATATACTCCATGATCATGGTCTCGTTCAGTAGCCTTTCTTAAAGACACTTACACCCATATAAAGTTTAAATAAATTGAGCATTATTGTAAAGTGTTACCATGAAAATAATTTAAAAAGTGTACTTGTCACATAGGGTAGAGTGGAGGAAAACGCCCCCTACTGTTATCCCCAAAATAACCACAAGATAAAGTCAAGATATACTTTTATTGTAACTGTGAACTATATTGACAAGAGTGATGTAGAGGTTTTCACCATGAAGATACGCTGCTGATGTACCGGAGAGAAAACGGATTTCACAGTAAATGATCTCATTTTCAAGCAGTAAGAAAAAAAGTGTTTTAAAGCTTGTTGTTTTGTAGAACATCACAGTTATATATGATATGAGAACAGTTAGGCCTGTAGGGGGAGTACGTGTTATTTAATAAAGATATAATTATATTTTCAGAGTGACATAATTTTTTTTCTCAAATATAGTCTGTGGGGTAAAACGCCCCCAGGGGGCAATGGGCAATTACTTTAGTTATTCTGTTCTGAACATCAAATCCTTTGTTTTTCCATCAAATGTATTCTAACTAGTTGGTTGAATAAAAATATTTGGACTTTATATTTAAAAATTACCTCAAGTTAGCATCAGGTAGCTAGTTAGCTAACCAGTTACCATCAGCTAACAATTTTTTCAAATATGCTATTATAATTTTGTAATTCATGATTATCCTATATTCTTTTTTAATTTTAAGCTAAAACGGCCTGTACTCTGATTTTGCTGTAAATGTTTAAAGCAAATTGCTTTGTCAGACTGGGGGCATTTTACCCCACCCATGGGGGCATTTTGCCCCATAGGTGGGGTAAAACGCCCCATGGCACAAATTTATATTTTTGTTAAAAATCTAAAAACATGAAAACTCTGGACATTTTTCATACTTGGTTTATAATTTTTGACATTGTCATTAAAACAATGAAAATTTTTCTGAACACATTTAACCTTTGTTTCACAGAAAAAAAAAAAAAATTACACAATTACACAAATTACACAAACTCTACCCTATGTGATAATAAATGGTTATCATATTCACATTAATTACATGATATTCCAAACAGCGTTAATGTTTTAAAAACTAAAACTATTAAACACATTTTTTGTTAATTAAAATAAAGCTGAAATAAAATAAAATATAAATATTAGATGGAAACATTTAACCAAATGAAAATTCAGTGTTAACTTAAAAATGTTGTCTTGACAACTAAGTTTAAGCACTAATTTACTATAAAAACTAAAATTGAAATAAAACTTAGAGATAAATAGTAATACTTAAAACAACAACAATAATACAAGTCACAATATTTAAATTAAAAAACATTTAAAAGTATTTGTTACAAAAAAATGCTACTGCACTGAAAAAAAATGGTGTAGAAACAAGTTTCACTCAGAAATTGCTTGTAAATTTCACAAACAATACACAAAAACAAAGAAATTGTACAACTTTGAAATTATTTTCTACAGTGTATACTACTTATTATATTAATAAATAATACTAAAATAACACTGAAGAATACCATGGTACTGCCAGTGAATATGTGCAAAACAACACTGCTGTAGTACATGTTCATAAAAGAACGTTTATTTTTTTATTTATTGGTTTCAAGTCAAAATAATCCATGGTAGTGCCATGTTTTGGTCACCGATTTATAATAGACTTGTAATGACATTTTTAGAAATTAGGCTAAGCAAAGAGGAAGTGTTTAACTGGGCAAAACACAACTCATAAAGCTCAAAATACAGCTCATAAAACTCAGTTTGGTTACGTGAATAAAGATGGAACTGAATTAGGATGCATAAGGTCAAGTAAGTACACTAATACAAGACAATTATTCACCAGAGAGGGTCCATACAGAGGCTGCATCGGTTCTCTTACACCCTGAAAGTGAAGTCCATCTATCTATTTTTATTCTGTGTTGAACTTTTTTCTTGTGTTTGTCTTGAACAGGAATAGATTACAGAAGTTGGGAAACCTTTTTCGTGACAAAACGTGTTAATTTAGTTGCACATGTGGTGTTTTTTTCATCCCATCATCCATTAAACATAATGTGGACTAAATTTTGATATTCTTGATCATTATTTTCTTCTTGGTATGTTTAATGGCCTCATTTTGATCTGCTTTGTCACATACAATATTAATATCTCAATAACCTGGTGTCACAGATAGGGTACACAAATTACAAAAGCACAAAAGTTCCAAGAGTTGAGCCACAGACTTGTTCTCTCTGGTACAAACTGACATTTCATGTTCAACATTTCAGAGGTCTTTCTGTTGTAATTTCTGACACTCTTCTTCTATTGTAAATATTTTGTTAATAATTAATTAATATTTTGAGAAGTTTAGAGCATTGTGAACTTCACAAGGCTGGAATTTATGGGAGGGATTATATTCATAAACCATTTGTGTCCAAGGCCTACAAATGCAGAGCTACTTGTTATACTTTATAAACTTATTCTGTATTATGTTAAAACAACTTGTTTATGTTGGGGGTGTGTTTTAAAGACAAAACTAACATTTTTCAAGCTCAAAATCATCCAGTCGATGCAAACTGTAGAAATTTACAGAAATTATATTCAGTGTCCACTGACATATATTACTTCTGCTTTTCATTGAGTCGAGTTTAGCTAAAGGCCAGAGAGAACATGAAACTTAAACACGCCCTATAGGGCATGTATTTTTTTCTCCTGATCTCAACATAAGTTGTTTTCTTATGTTCATGAGTCATGACATAATTTTCTAGTGATTTGCACATCATAAAAAGTCTTGTGATCTCTGTGTAATCTTCTTGTGATCTCGACATAACAAAAGCCATTTTCCTGTACTATATATCATTTAAAAATATTAAGTAATCAAATATTTAGGGAACCGCATCTTCTCTCTGGAAAAAAAAACAAACAAAAAAACCCCCAGCATAATTGATTTGATTTTTGTTTTCAAAGCTGTTACGGCCCGTTTCCTCCGCATGTGACGTCATGACTCTGCTGCTCTCACTCTCTGAGTCTGATTGTTTATTTCATCCCTTTGCACCTGCATCTCATTGCATGCAGCGCTTGATTGAGTATAAGATGGAAGTTGAAGCGGAGCGAGCTCATGAGAGATGAGATACTCATGAGCAGTTTGGTTTACTTCAAACTGTTCTTTTATAAGAGATTGTTGTAAAAGATATAATGAATTTAAGTGCATTTACAAGACATGCAGAAACACAGGGCCCTGGCTGCAGTGTGTTTGATGTCAAACTCCAAAATCAGTTTATTTTTTAATTTCTTAAAAAAAATTATGTTATTTAAAAAAGTTATTTTTCATTAGATCAGATGTTCCCCTCAGATGTTACAATGTGCCCCACCTATGGGGCATGTTGTCACATTTCACTTCCATTCTTTTGGGCTAAAGAAAAAAAGTATACACTGTAATATGAAACAAAATCACACGTTTCCCTGTTCCAGAGCAGATTAACCGTGTACCAAAGTTACAGTGGTGATGAACACCGATAATAAAACAGTCCACCATCATGAGCTAAGAAAAACAGGTATTCCAGAAAGCAGGTTATGTGACATACCTTGGTAAGTTTACAGATAAGTTAACAGATAACTAAAACTTTCAGTTCCAAAAACAGTGACAACTTTCAGGATATGTAAGTAGCCATGGCAAATTATGCTATATATATATATATATATATTAGTGCTGTCAAACAATTATTAATCGCATCCTAAATAAAAAAAATTGTTTACATAATATATGTGTGTGTGCTGTGTATATTTATTATGTATATACAGATACACTTACATACAGCATATATTTTGGAAATATATACATGCATATACATTTATATATTTATATTTATATTTTTATATTTTATTTTATATATAAATATATTTAATAAACATAACATTTTTCTTAAATATATATATATATGCACGTGTTTGTATTTATATATACATAATAAATATACACAGCACACACACACATATATTATGTAAACAAAAACTTTTATTTTGGATGCGATTAATCGCGATTAATCGTTTGACAGCACTAATATATATATTTCTTAAAATATTTTTAAAAAAGCACTATTAGAAAATAAAACGTTGTTTATTTTACTGTGATTTATTTATTGTATTCTTATCTCACACATCGTGGATCTGCATTCAAAAGTTTTCTGCCACGGATATTTTCTATATAATGTATCGCATATGTATGTATAATGTAAAGCAAAATGGCTAAACATAAAAAATAAACTTATACAGTCATACTGTCATGCAAGCACAGACTGTTTAGTTTAGTAATAAAAACTGATCAAAAAGATTAAACTATAAGATTAAAAAATGATTGCATAACCACCAATTAGGACGGTGATGATATGTCCTAAGAATTAAACAAAAGAATAAGAAAAAGAAGTATGGCACACTTGTGCCTTGTGTGTCCACCGTGAACATACTCTAGGTTGATTGAACTTACTGCAGGCATGGTTTTGGAACCTGCATGCCTTGAGTAAGAAAGTTTGGGATTAATAAACCAAGAGTTCAGGCTATATGTGACAGTAAGATAACATTTAACACACCACAGACTTTGATTAAACTAAACTCAGGCTTACCTGGGTAGCCACTGATTCTGGCTTTGTGCAACAGGCCTCAGTCTTTGAGTTGAGTCCACAAGAAAATAATAATAAAGTATGGCCTCTTAGGGGTTCCATAGTAAACTTCATAACAAAAAGGAATTGTTTCAGTAAAAAACAAAAAATCAGCACCCTTATGAATAAATTAAACATTAGCCCCCGGTTTCACAGACAAGGCTTAAGCCTAGTCCTAGACTAAAATATAAATCTGAGCTGTTTCAGCTGAAAGAAACTTGTACTGATTGATCTTAAAACATGCCAGTGCCTTTGTTTTGTCTTAAGATGCGCACCAGTAATGTTTTTTTTTCTAAGACAAATAGCTCATAAAAATTACTTAAATGTCCTAATTGAACTATGGCCTAATCCTGGTTTAGGCTAAACCCTGTCTATGAAACCGGGCCTAGATGTAATGTAGCATAATGCTATTTGCTAACTGAGGATTTTAATTGCATTTCTAATAAACCTTGAAAAGATGTTTTTTGTTTTGTTTTGTTTTTAAGTTTTAAACTTTTTAGTTTGCACAAGCAAGAGGGCACATTTTCAAGCTTTTACACACTTTTATACTTCATCTCCGAGCAACACACATCATTCCAGGGTAAAAAAAAGTGCACTTCCATAATGTACTTAAATTGCTCTATTTTCACACACTAATTTTGTACTTAATATACTAAAAATTATTCTTTAGTACCTCTTAAGACTGTCTTAAGAACAGCTAAGTGTACTCAAATGTGCTATTTTGGGACACCATGAATACTAAAATTGGCTTTTAACATACTATCTTTGTATTTTTTTTATGTATTTAGTTACCACTTGTAGTAAACCTGAACCCACAAGTGTATGAAAGATGGGTTCAAGTGTACTACAAGTGGTAAATAAATAAAAAAAATTAAATACAGAAAACATTTCCATGTCCTATTACAGATGATAGATAGATAGATAGATAGATAGATAGATAGATAGATAGATAGATAGATAGTTCTCAAAACTTGGTTGTTTAATAACAATGTGCTAAATTGCTGCTCAGGAAACATTACTTATCATTATCAATGTTGAAAACACTCTGATACTCAGGTTTAATAATAAATGTTACTTGAGCACCAAATCAGCATAATAGTATGATTTCTGAAGGATCATGTGACATTGAAGCCTGGAGTAATGATGCTGAAAATTCAGCTTTGCCATCACAGGAATAAATTATATTTTAAAATCTTTTCACCCGCTTCGAATGATATCACTCGATTGAATGGCCGTTATCAGTGGATATCAGCTCATCGATATGGGCCAGAAGAGTCCTGCTGCCCCTA
>JAFVLL020026703.1:0-12500 GCA_021397915.2 Tor tambroides
TTTCCAGGTTCCCCTGGTCGAGCAGCACTACAAGGCCGAGTTTGGGCGGTTTCTGAAGCACCAGTACTCAGTGGAGCGGGTCAGCGGAGCCTCGCAGCTCAAAATCTCCTTCCCACAAATCATCGAGCAAAACGACATCATCATCTGCACAGCACAGATTCTGGAAAACTCTTTGGCCAAAGCCAAGAACGGTGACGAGGACGGGATCAAATTATCACGTAGGTCACATTTTCCTTCTCTCTCAACATCATTTCAACACTCTCAGAGAGTCAGAGCCCAGTCAAATGGGTTCGGCTTCTGTTAGACGTTGAAAGGAGACCAGAGCTCCTCCTCTGAGGTTTCATGTGACAGTGTTTTTCCCCATCAGTCTTTGCTGGCAGATTCAGCTCTCCTGTGAGTCTCTCTGGCAGCGTCCGCCGCAAGGTGGGATTCCTCCTCTGTGGCATATGCTGTTTGTTGATTTTTTTTCCCCCCTCGTTTTACTCTTAAACCCTTCATTATTTAATTTTTTTTTCGTCCACATGTCTGGCTGATCAAATTCAGTGGAGATTTGCTGTCATTTTCAGAGTCTGAGCTCCGTTTCATATCCCACTCCGGCCCTGAGGGGCCAAACAGGCAGCACCTTTAAAGTCTGATTTGTTAAACGTGGCCCCATCACCCACCGCCTCTCTGTCAGTGTGTGAAATGCAGACTAGCTTCTTTTTTTTCCCCAGAGACCCCAGGGAGTGCCGGAAGGCGGCACAAAAACGGCTGTAAACTGAGCCGTTGAGAGTGGCCTGGAGGTTTACAGCACCCGCCTTTGTTGATTAGAAACACATGCTAGAAAAAAATAATGCTATTTGCATGCAAGGACTATGAACAATGTGTTATTAATATGGGTTTTGTATATACAGTTCTGTCATGATCATCAAATTATGGTTGGTGATTAATTGTACAAATACAAATAATTCCAATTATGAAAGGAAAGTTGACCCAAAAATAAACATTCTGCCATCATTTACTCTCCCTCATGTCGTTCCAAACCTGTATGAGTTTCTTCTGCAGAAAACAAAAGATGTTCTGAAGAACTTTAGAGTGCAAACAACACTGGAAAAACAAAAAAACAAAAAAAAACATTTAAAAGCATTGCTCAAAATATCTTTTTTCTATGTTTAATGGACAAGAGAAAGTCATATAGGTTTGGAAATTAATGTAAATGATGGATTTTTGATCAGAATTTTATTTTTTGAGTGAACTATCCCTTTAAGGCAAGACACTGTAGGTGAATAGGGTACTAATAGACATCACTATACTTTCCTTTATGATTAATCACAGTAGATTAAGACAATTAATTTGTATTACAAGTTATCTGAAATGTTATGTTTAAATATGCAAATAAGATTTTAGCCAATTAAATATGCACTCATTTGCATACATTTTCAGAACAGAAATCTGAATATTGGAACATATTAGAATTAAAGATTTTTACAGAGGGGATTTTGGATCTCTTGTTTTATCACTCCATAAAACAAAAAAACAAACAAAAAAAAACTGTCAATAGCCAGAGAAAAAAATTAGGAATAAAAAGCTGTATAAAATCAGGCAAATGATATAGGAACAAACCCTTCTGTAAATACCTCTAAAATACAGATAGGAAGATAACTGTAAAGTCTGGTGTATGTAAGTTCTGCTGAAGTGGAGAGAAAAAAATTGTGAAATCATCCTTAAAAATATGTATTATAATTGAAATCTACAGTTGCAAGTGTAATAACAAACACTTGAGTATTTCGGATGTTTTCCTTCCTCTAGTCTGAAAGACGACAAATCTTAATACTAATAAGTGCATGAAAAAATACTTTTGCCTGTAGTGTCTTGCCTTAAGAAGCCATTTATTCACATTAAACTTGGCTTTAATACAATAAAATCTAAAATTAAGTAAAATTAAATTAAAACTAAGAAATATTACACAAAAAGTACATTAATAATTTTAAATATTAAGAATATTAAATTGACACAGTACTATATAATGTACTGTAAATTGTCCTGTCTATTTTTTATTACCATATAGTTATTCATTTTTTTATTTTTTGTCTATTCTTTTTATTATTAATGTTATATTTCATTTCATTTAATTACCTTAAAGGGATAGTTCACCCAAAAATGAAAACTCTCACCCTCATGTCGTTCCAAACCTGTAAGACCTTTGTTCTTCTTCAGAACAAATTCAAAAAAGATATTTTTGATGAAATCCGAGAGTTTTCAGACCCTGCATAGTCAGCAACGCAACTGACACGTTCAAGGTCCAGAAATGTATTTTAACATTGTTAAAATAGTTCATGTGACATCAGTGGTTTAACCGTAATGTTATGAAGCTACGAGAATACTTTTTGTGTGCTAAGAAAACAAAAATAATGACTTTTTTCAACAATTTCCTCTCTTACGTGTCTTTTAACGATGTCTTCACTACCTTTTTGGGCCTTGAACATGTCAGTTGTGTTGCTGTCTATGCAGGGTCTGAAAACTCTCGGATTTCATCAAAAATATCTTAATTTGTGTTGCGAAGATGAACGAAGGTCTTATAGGTTTGGAACGAAGGTGAGTAATTAATGACAAAATTTTCATTTTTGGGTGAACTATCCCTTTAAATCAGGGGTGCCCAATCCTGTTCCTGGAGATCTAACTACCTGCAAAGTTCAGTTCCAACCCTGATCAAACAAACCTGTCTGTAATTATCAAGTGCTCCTTAAGATCCTAATTAGCTGGTTCAGTTGTGTTTGATCAGGGTTGGAGCTAAACTTTGCAGGAAGGTAGATCTCCAGGAACAGGATTGAGCACCCCTGCTTTAAATTGTATGTATGTCTGCACTATGTCTGTACTTTTTTGCTTCTGAGTTCTGATTTAATTGCTATGCCTGCAGAGTTCACTCTGATGGTTATTGACGAATGTCACCACACGAAGAAAGGCGGTGTGTATAACCACATCATGATTCGCTACCTAAAACAAAAACATCAGAACCAGTTACTTAAGAAGCAGGAGGAAAGTCCAGTTCCGCTCCCTCAGATTCTGGGTCTGACGGCCTCACCTGGTGTGGGAGGAGCAATGAGCCAGGAGAGGGCAGAGGAACACATTCTCCAGGTAACAATGACACTCGCTTCCGGTAATGCTTCTTCTGCTTCTGCCTTGTTCTGCTTATCTGCAGTGATACATCAAAGACGAAACATGTTTTCCGAGTTGTGATACTGCAGGCAACATCTATTGCACAAAAGAAAGAATTTTTTTTATTCAGCAAGGATGCATTAAAGACATTTATAATATTACAAAAGATTTCAGTTTCAAACAAATGCTGTACTCTTGAACTTTCTATTCATCCTGAAAAAACTGTATTGTATCACAGTGTCCACAAAAATATGAAGCTGCATTACTGTTTTCAACATTGATAATAATAATTATGTTTCTTGAGCAGCAAATCGGCATATTAGAATTATTTCTGAAGAATCGTGAGACATAGAAGACTGGAGTAATGATGCTGAAAGTTCAGCTTTGATCACAAAAAAAAATAGCATTTCAAAATATATTCAAATAGAAAACAGCTATTTTAAATTGTAATAATATTTCATAATATTACTGTTTTTTTCTGTATTTTTCGTCAAATAAATGTAGCCTTGGTGAGCAGAAGAGACTTTTTTGAAAAAAAATTTAACTTTACAACAAGGTCTCATTTGTTAACATTAGTTAACGCATTAACTAACATGAACTAACAATGAACAATATGACAGCATTTATTAACTTTGTTAATGTTAGTTAATAAAAGTTCACAGTGCATTAACTAATGTACTCGTAAATGGTGAAGTTAACGTTAAGATTAATAAATGCTGTAAAGGTATTGTTATAGTTAGTTCCTTAAAAGTGCTACAAAAACCTAAAACATAAATTCTGCTCAGATTTTTGCGCCGATTTACAGTCTGGAGAGTTTGGCACTATTCGACAGATTTGAGCTGACAGATTTCACAGAAATCGTGTAGTGTATGATGATCACAGACTCTAGCATTTTAAAATCTGTTCAGCATGTAGTGTATTCCAGCCTTTACTTCTTGAATAGATTTGTTAAGGAACTGGAATCATTAAGCGGAAGCAAATTGTTAAAGTCTTTACAACTCCCACGCCTGCCAGCAATGTGCATGTTACATGTTATGAGAACAAGGCCGAGCAAACCCATGTGTTAGCGAACGCACATGCATGCTCTCAAAACACACTCGATAATACACAAATTCTAGATTCTGCTTTACTTCAAGTTATTGTCCTTCTCTCAAATTAAAGCGCCAAATCTTCCTAAGTGTTTTTCTCTAATCTGACTTTTCCACACACACACCCTCTTCTCCCACATCTCTTACTGTTTTCTCCACCACAAAGCTGTTTCAAATGTTCCGCATGGCCCCTGTGCTGGAGGCAGCCATAAACCTCCGCATGCCTTTCATGCCTCTCCAGTCAGGACCCTGCATCACATTATTACTCTGCTGGCCTGTTTTACCATGACTCTTTATGACAACAGCACCAAAGTGCCAAAAGAAACTCTTTTGCATTGGTTTCTCAGTACTAGAAATCAAGGTTAAGAAATGGGAATTGGTTTCTTTTAAAAACGAATGATTTTCAAGACATCGACAGTTCTTAAATACATCTGCATTTGTCCAACAAAGTGGAACAACAAACATGCAAACAACAAACATACTGTATAGCGCAACCAATGTAGTCTGATTAACAATCTCATGACCCTTACGAACTGGATATTTTTACTAAACATGTCAAAAGATGTGATTCTAACAGGTCATTTTAGAATCAAATGCCAATATATAGACCAAACTGATGTTTTGCTATTTGTAAATGCTATTCAATCATTCAGGGTCAGTTTATGTCCACTGATGTGTGATGCTTTTGATCATTTCACAGTTCATCTGCTAGCCATCTCTAAACTGGAGCTGTGAGTTCAACAGTATCTGTCTCATTATTTTGATTCATTACAGATCTGTGCAAACTTGGACGCCTTTACAATAAAAACAAAGACTTTCGAAGAAGAGGAGGCCAAAACACCATACAAAAGGATTGCAAGAGCAGAAGAGAAGAAAGAGGTAATTCCACTTATTGTGTGTCATCGAATAAGCCTCATGAAGTGTCATTTCTGCACCACTGCTTTGGGATGGTAGTATCTGTTTGTCAGGGGCCGAATTTATGAAACATTCTTAAGAAAAAAATTCTTAACTGCTTACTTTTTTCTCACTTAAAGGAATAGTTCACCCAAAAATGATAGTTCCAAACCTGTCTGAGTTTCTATCTTATGTTGAACACAAAAAATATATATATATTTTGAAGAATTATGAAGAACCAAGCAGTTGTTGTTCTCCATTGACTTCCACAGTAGGGAAAGAAACACTATGGAATTCAATGGGGACCATCAACTTTTTGATTACCAGCATTCTTCAAAATATCTTTATGTCCAACATAAGAAAGTAAGTCATACAGGTTTGGAATGACATGCGGGTGAGTAAATGATGACACATTTTTCATATTTGGGTGAACTATCCCTTTAAGAGAAAAAGTTATGAATATTTTATACTCCGAAAATATTTCTTATAGTAAATGAAAATTCTGTCATCATTTACTCAATGCTCAAGTTGTTTCAAATGTGTATGAATTTCTTTGGAGAATATTTTGAAGAATGTTGGTAACCAAACCATTGCATTGAATGGGGTCCATCAACTGTCTGGTTAGACTTTTCATTTTTGGGTGAACTATCCCTTTAAGAATGTTCTTATCTTTTTTTCTTAGGATAGTTCTCAAGACAAAACATTAAATTGAATTGATATTCTTGAAAAGAGTCTTCTTAAATATCATCGTAAATATATTCTTAAAGTTAGGAAAACCTCTAACATGTCTTAAATCCCCAAAAGGAAGATGTTAAATGAATTTATTGGGCTGTTTTAAGTCTTCTGCAAGAACAGTCATACAAACACCTAAGGAAAATTTGTATGATTTTTTTTTTTTTTTAAGAAAATATTTGAGAACTACTTTTTTTGAGAATTGCACTTAGGAACATTCCTACAAACTTCTTGGAATATAGGTTAAGAAATTTCTTTTTTTGACCACGGATTCACAAAACATTATTAGGAATAAAATAAACTGCTATTTTCTGTTTTCTAACTTAAGAAAATAACCTCCAACTTGCCCTAAATCACCAAAAGTAACGTTTAATGAATTTACTGGTCTGTTTAAAACTAACTGTTGTGATTAAGCATTAGAACATTACACTAGCTACAGATAATACATATCATATAGGGATGTGCATGAGCAATGATCAATATTGAAAACAATGATCAGGTTATGATGATTATGTAAAATTTTTGTGAAATCGAAGTTAGCAGTATGTAACAACTCACTAACTAGTCAAATCTGGGACCCTTTTTTTTTAAATGTATAAATTATGACATAACTTTCGGCAGCATTCCGCGCATATGAATTTGGCCATATGGAGGCCAAATGAATGCAAAAGATAATTCTTTAAAAATAACTATTAACACAATGCATTAAAAATGAAATGTGATGTGTTTTCATTGAGTTGATCAGCCAGTCTTGATGAAGAACCGCCATACAGATAACACCAAAGCCTGTCATTTTCTTCTAAAGAAAAAAAGAGACATTCTTTAGAAAATAAGAATGTTCTTAAGATTTGCACCAAAGAAAATCTTATAAACTTCCTGAAATATATCTTAAAAAACTTGTTTGAAAACAGTCACGACTTTTGCCATTCTTTTTGATGCCACTAGTACCACAAAAAATGACACTTCATATGGAATAATTGTTTAGATATTGCTAGAAAAATCTTCGTAAACAATAACAATACAAAAACTTAAAGTTCTGTACTGTACGGTTATGACGCTACTATATTCAGTTTAGATGAGGATTATTTCAAAACATGACACAATAAAAACCTTCTGTGTCTATGGCATGTTAAAGGACCCGTTTGGAGACGTGATCAAGAAGATAATGGATGAAATCCACGAACATGCAGACCTGAAGCCCCTCTGTGAGCCCGGGACACAAAACTACGAACAGTGGGTCGTACAGAAGGAGCAGAACGGTGAGTTTACTGCCTTTTATAAAGACATCCAGATATATGGAGGTTTACTGGGTCATTAAAAACCTGGAAATATCAGGAAAAAAGCCATAGAAATTATTACCATTTTAAAGGTGTCATATAAATTTTCATAAATACAAATTCCTGGTGGCACCACAAAAACACACGGTCTGAAACCTTCATTTATGAGCTGCAACATTACACAGTTTTCCTAACCAGCCAAACCACTCAGAATGTTTCTAGTTTTACTAGATATTGCGCTGTGCATAAGTATTTACGCTTATTTTGATCTTTTCTTACACACTTATTTGTACATGAAGTTTAACTGTATAAATACATTATTTCCAAAAATCCAGTAACCACAAACCAAATCCTGCTGGTTGGTAAGGATCTTTGCGAATCTCTTACTAAAATGTGGTTTCTCTTTGTGTGTCCTCTGCCTCTTTCACAGAAACCACAATTTAACCACCATTTTGTGGAAGTCATGATAAGAATTTCATATACAGTCATGCACTCTGCAAACTCTATGCAAAATGTGTCACAATAAGCCACAGTTATAACAGTCTCTTTCCTGTTTTTAAAGGAAGAGACTGTTATTTTACTGTGAATTCCAATGAAGAGAACAACTTCCAGTAGTCATACAAAAAAAATGATGGAGGAGAAAAAACATCCTCAAAGACTAGTTATGACTAACCAGTATTCTAGTATAGAGCGCAAAACCTTCTCAACTTTGGTTACGGATAGAGCGTTTTTTTCGGGGGGGTTTTAGTTAGTATCATTGATTTACTCATTGTTTTTTGTTAATATTTTGAATTAGATTTTATTTTTATATTTTCTGTTTTTATTTTAACTTTATTTAAACTTTATATATGTATAGTTTTTATTAGGTTTTAGGTTATTTAGTTTTACTTATTTTTTTAATATTGAATTTTATGTCAGTTGATGTTTATTTTTTCCAATAATATCTTTTATGGTTTTAGTGGTATTTTGAGTTAACGATAAAGATTTTTTTTGTTCATTTTCACCACAGATATTTGTAAAAAAAAAAAAAAAAAAAAAAAGATTACCAAAACCAACAAGCTCTGAGACAAATCACAACATTACAGCATTTAACACAAAAACAAGTCATTGGAAAACAGGGAAAAAACAAGCAAACAAGACAAGTGTATTAACTACTCATCCCATAATGCACTGCAAATGACATAACTTAAACATGATTGCTTAAAAATGACATTGAAATTGCATAGAATTCATGGTAAGCCTGTTTTAAATGTGTATTATTGCTCATAAGAATGGGATTTTTACTTCCGAATACAGAAAAACAAAAATTATGGATGCACTTAATGCTTTGCTTAATAGACCAATGAGTGGACTATAAGATAAAGGACCTTAATGGGCTCATCTTGTGGCCTAACAGGAGTTATATTGCTGAACTCTTGATAAATATTCACTGTCTTTTGTTGTTCACCAGCTGCTAAGGAGGAGAATCAGAAGGTGCGTGTGTGCGCCGAACATCTCCGCCAATACAACGAGGCTCTTCATCAGAGCAACACCATACGCATGTCAGATGCCTTCAGCTTCCTCGAAAAATATCACAACGAAGAGCTCAAGACCAAATCCAGCCCCGACGAGGAAGGCACTGTTACGATCACAGACACGGAGCGATTCCTCTTCACTTTGTTCAAAGGTATCATAAAAACAGACGCACAAAACGATGCTATCTGGAATACAGTGGAAATAGTCTTTTATGAGGCTCCAGCGATTACATAAGCTGTTAATAAAATAAAAATGCATGGTTTACAATGTACTCATTCATCCTCATGTTGTTCCAGTCCTGTATTATTTTAACAACATGAGAGTGAGCAAATGATGACTTTTTGGAGCAGTACCAATATTGTTATCAGTGTTATTTTAGTATATTTAATATCCTATCCATATATCCGATAGTTTTTGTTTTTTAATTAAGTTTTATTTTTATATTTTCTGTTTTCATTTTAATAAGAGTTTTTGTTGTTTTTGTAATTTTTATTAGTTTTAGTTTTTTTAATGTCTGTAGTGTTTCTTTTTTATTAAGTTTTAGTTTTTAGTTTATTCCATTCTAGTACTTTAGTACTATTTTAGTACTTTAACGGAAAAAAAGAGAAATGTTACTGAAAATACTAGCTTAAAATACGTTTGTCATTTTAATATTTAATTTTATTTTATATTCATTTTAAGTTATGATTTTTTTTTAGTTGACGATAATAACTCTTTTGTTAACTAAAACTAAAACTATTGAAAACTGTTTTCTGTAATTAAAATAAAGCTGAAAAAATAAATATTAGATGAAAATCCCAAACTTAAATAGCATTAAAATAAAAATAGAAATGTTGCTTTGGCAACTAACTGAAATAAAATAAGTTTAAGATTTAAAAAAAATAAATAAAATACATTAATTAATTAATTAAAGCTCAATAAAAATTACAAATGCACATAATGAAATTTCTCAAAGTTCAACTAAAATTAAAATTGATAATATTCAACTGGAAATAACCAAAATTGTTTTAATTAACCTGTTCCTTTAAAATGTGTCCAGACATGCTAAACATCTTGTGTAATGCTGATTTACTGTTTGTATCTGTTTCTCTTAATACTCAACAGACAATAAAGCAAAGCTGCAGCAGTTGATGGGAAAGCCACAGTATGAAAACAACAATCTGGCCCAGCTGAAAACCAACATCCTGAAGGAATTCAGCACCAGAGAGAGAGCCAGAGGCATCATATTCACCCAGACCCGCCTCAGCGCCATCGCTCTCTGCCAGTGGATTCAAGAAAACCCCAAGTTTGATGAATTGGGAGTCAGAGCCAGTTATCTGATCGGTGGAGGAGATCAGAGTGTGGTGAAACCGATGACTGCTGTAAGTCACTCTCAAACGGAGGAACTAATATGTTTGTTTCTGCATTCATTTAAATGATTGTTCCAGGTTGCATTTGTGGCATGGTATCGATTTCAATAAAATAATGTCCTGACATCTTCAGGCAGAGCAGAAGGATGTGCTGAACAAGTTTCGTGACGGGCAGATCAATCTGCTAATAGCCACCACTGTGGCAGAAGAGGGTTTGGACATCGCCGAATGTAATTTCGTCATACGCTATTGCCTTGTGACCAATGAGATCGCCATGATTCAGGTGTGATTTTAAATTATTGCTCAACATGATGCTGCATTTCTATGGGCTTGTAGTTTGTGTTATTTGTTTCAATCAATATTTACTTCATATAGACGCCATATGGCTTTCAGGCCCGTTTCATATACCTCACATCTGCGGCACTTAAATATGTAACAGGAGTCAAACTAAAAGTCTTCAACATTCAATTTAAGCAGTCTACAGCTAGAGTCTGTGTGCATCGTTTTCATAACAAGTAATAGGCCAATTTCCAATACCAGTTTTAAATAGCCATTATCAAATGAAAAACTCAATGTAGTAATTTCCTGTATAGTTACCCAGCAGAAATACAGTCATTATGAGGCCAGATACACTTGCTTACACACAATATAGTACTCTAGTATAGGATAGTATTGTACTTTAGTAAAATATAGTACATAATAGATGAAATGTTATGTCATGAATGACAACGTATATGCATACTTGTTAATACTGGTTGACTCATACAGGATTTTTTTTAATGGCCAAAGCAAATACAGAGTGTGGCCAATATATGGCATTATACAATTTATCTACAGTAAATCATGCATTTAATTGAATAATTTAATGATGCTCATTCATTATTTTGCCCACAAAAAAATACAAAAAAGTATTGGGGTTTTTGAATTTGGCTCTTTTGCTCGCCAAGGCTGCATTTATTTGATTAAAAATATAGTAAAAACAGAAATATTATTAGCACTTAAAATAACTGTTTTCAATCTGAATTTATTTTGAAATGTCATTTATTCCTGTGAACAAAGCTGTATTTTCAGCATCATTACTCCAGTCTTCAGTGTCACATGATCCTTCAGAAAACATTCTAATATGCTGATATGCTGCTCAACAAACATTTCTTCTTCTTATAAATGAAAACAGTTGTGCTGCTTTATAAATGTTTTTACTTTTAATCAGTTTAATGCATCCTTGCTAAATAAAAGTATTCATTTCTTTAAAAAACAATTCTTACTGACCCCAAACTTTTGAACTATTTTAAAATGGCCAAGTATTAGGAGATTAGGTGTCTAACATATCAGTCTTTCACTACTTACATGACAAATGAAGTGATCAGAGAACGCTTCTGATGTCAGGCTTGTGTTTGAGGCTGTATTCTCATGCTGAAGTATCTGTGAGCAACATGAATGAAGATGTAAGAAGTGCTGTTTTCCCCCTCCGCAGGCCCGTGGTCGAGGAAGAGCGGAGGACAGTAGTTACACACTGGTGGCGGAGGCAGGATCTGGGGTGGCAGAGAGAGAGAGCGTTAACGAATACAGGGAGAAAATGATGAGCAAAGCCATCGCCAAAGTGTGCGAGATGAATCGAGCTGACTACGAGAAGAAAGTGAGAATCTACTTCAAAATAAATATAGACTCCAATATACCACATGTACTCTTAAAAGAAACATTATTTGGTTTTGTGTAGATCCAAGTGTTTCAGATGCAGGCCATAATGGAGGAGAAGGTGAAGATAAAGAAGAAACAGCAGAAGGGAATGATGAAGGAACCGCCATCTAAAATCAGCCTGAGCTGCAGGCAGTGCAGTGTGTTCGTGTGCTCTGGAGAAGTCATTGAGAAGATCGAGAACATGCACCATGTCAATGTCACTCAGGAATTTAGGTAAAAACCCACAGTCACAAATACTTTTTTTGTTTTGCATTCTCATAAAATTCAGAAACATGATGATACAAGTGATGTTTATCATGCACGATGATGGTGGTGAAGACAGTAATAAATCAGTAAAAATAAATGTTGATGTCCGCAGTAAGCTGTTTACAGTCCGAGAGAATGCATCACTACAGGAGCGACTCCTGGACTATGAGACCAATGGAGTCATTGCATGCAAACACTGCGGACAGGTGCGTGCTGACTTCAGCTCTTCCCTTCAAATAAACACTGTTTGCATTACTGCTGAGCATAACAGTGGTTTGGCTAAATTCAGTTTGACTCACTCTTAAAAACATACAACTGCAACACTGCAAAAAACACTTATCTTAAAGGAATGGTTAACCCAAAATAAAAATACACACTCTGAGGCCACCCAAGATGTAGATGAGTTTGTTTCTTCATCAAATTTGGAGAAATGTAGCATTACATCAGTTGTTTACCAGTGGATCCTCTGCAGTGAATGGGTGCCGTCAGAATGAGAGTCCCAACAGCTGATAAAAACATCACAATAATCCAAAAGTAATCCACACCACTCCAGTCCATCAGTTAAT
>JAFVLL020026703.1:17500-19611 GCA_021397915.2 Tor tambroides
GCACATATTATGATAAAACATTCTAAAAAAAAAAAAATTACTTAACCCACTAGCGCCCCCATGTGAACATCATAGAAACTGTTGTTCTTGTGGGAATGTCGTTACATTTACATTTACATTTAGTCATTTAGCAGAAGCTTTTATCCAAAGCGACTTACAAATGAGAACAATTGAAGCAATCAAAACCAACAAAAGAGCAACAACATGCAAGCTCTATGACAAGTCTCGGTTAGCCTAACGCAGTACACATAGCAAGGTTTTATTTGTTTTTTTTTTTTAAGAAAATAAGTAGATGGAACATAGAAAAATAGATTTTTTTTTTTAAATAAAGAAACAAGTAACTACAATAGAAAAAACAAAGCTAGTGTTAGTTTTTAAAGAAAAACTAGCAGTTAGAGAATAAATATGCAATTGATAGAGGGTCAAGGGTGTTTTTTTTAAAAAAATAAAAAGACAGATAGATCATTACCTGCAATATATTTTACAAATTTGTTATATGTAGGCAATATCTTAAGATAGATAGATAGATAGACAGATATAATAAAATCTATAGAAACTATAAAATGTGCATTTTTGTCTGAACTGTTGAAGACTGAAACTTAAACTGTTTTCCTTCACTGTGTTTTCAGGAGATGATTCTGCATTAAAGAGAACTTATTCTTTTAATGATTTTTACAATGATACCATCAGGTATAAAACATACAGTCTCCACTGGATATCAGGTACAACACCCGAAGGCGCTTCACACGCTCCCTGTTTTTACGCAATGACCTCTAAATCACCCTGACACATATACTCTGCTGACTTATTTTCCACCAGACAATGAATACCTCCACAAAACCAGCGAAGGCCATGTTTACTTGCACAATGCTGAAACGAAGGAAAGCTCATTGTACCTGAGCAACTCAACATTTGTAGGTTGCCTCATATGAGGGTTTGACTGACCAAGTCTTTTTTCTTCATAATTTCTCATTGAATAGTCTCTGATATTTCATTATCTCATTTTTTAAGTCTTATATTCATGTTTAACCTGCATGTAAGTTCCACTTATTTACTGTGAATTGATTTATAGGCCCAAGTGGATGCCACAGATTACATACTGTCAGCAGATAAAAAGTTTGTCGTCTTTGAGAGCAATTACTCAAAGGTAACTTGACTGCAATAAAACTAAAAACACTGCATAAGTGACTCAAGCTGATGTTTCTAACACATGCTTAAAATGCATCAACAGCTATGGCGACACTCCTTCACTGCCTCCTACCATATGTACAACATGGAGTCTCGGTGAGTAAAGATGTCACTACAATGCGTCTATCAAAATATAGGGTTCCCATGTGCATAGAAAACATATATCATTCTGAAATTGTGATTTCCAGACCTGGGAAAGTCCTGAAAATGTTTCAGTATTTCAAACTCACTCACACAGATATCGTTCACTCTCAGAAAATAGGTACAAAAGTTATCACAGGTGCAATACATTTTCAAAAGGTACACTTTTGTACCTTATTTACTTCTAAATGGTGCATATTAGTACCTTAAAGGTACATATTAATACCTAACGTGTATGTATTAGTACCTAATTGTACATATTAGTAGCTTTTGAAAGTGCCCCAGCACTCCAGTGACAGCTTTTGTAGTGTTCGGTGTGAAAATGTATTCTATGAAAATGTTTAGTTTCATTGGATATTTTATAATAGTTTGATTATACTCATTCCAACAATTGATAAATGTTATACAGACTTTAATGTGTCTTGTTTTCTGTTGGATTCAGGGAATTTCTCTCCAAGGTTCAGATTCCACCTCTAACACAGTTCTTAGTGTGGGCACCAGTAGGAAATAAACTGGTGAGTTACAAACAGTAACACATATAAAAAAAGATTCAGATCGTAACAATCACTCTACAGTTATTATATTACATTATTGGAATGCTGTTTCCTCAAATCACTGCAATTGAAAGATTTCCAAATAAAACCCCAAAGTTTTTAACAAGCTCACATAGGTTTTCGAGCACAACAAACAGGTGCACCTCAATAAATTAGAATGTCGTGAAAAAGTTCATTTTTTCTTGTAAGTTATTTCAAAAAGTGAAACTTTCATATATTTTAGATTCA
>JAFVLL020026704.1:0-11926 GCA_021397915.2 Tor tambroides
CGGTCACACTCAAAGCCGGTGTCATGTTTGAGAGGGAGGGGAGAGGAGGCAGCCGCAGCGAGCGCAGACACAGAGCGGCCAGAGAAACGGAGGAGGGACTGCTGTAAGGCGTTTGTGGAAAAACTGCAGAAAAAGTGCGGGTGTTGAACCCTCTCACAGGGAAAAGTGTGGGTGTTAAAACACCCACATCCCCCACGGGTGCGACGCCCCTGGTAACAGCGGCAAGGAACCAAAATTCCATCGGTGACAGAATGGAGAAAAAAAACCTTGGGAGAAACCAGGCTCAGTCGGGCTCCTCCTTTTTGTGTGTGTGTTCATGTTGTACATGTAATTACTTTGCTTGCTTTGTTTGGTTTATATTTTGCTTGCATCTTGTTGCCTCGTTTATTCTATTATGCTTGTATTGTGTACAGAATTTTGTTTGCTTTTGTGTTGTATATCTTATTTTGTTTATCTTTTGGTACTGTGTTGCATGCTTGACTGTAGTGTGCATGTTGCTTTCTTGGTAATTGTATGTATGTATGTATGTATTTTTTTTTTTATAAAGAATTCAGTTTGTTTCTACCAGAGTAAAGAAATAAAGGGACCATGTACTGCACCTGTGCCAATGTATTAATTTAATTGAAAAGCTTGAGTGGGCCTATTGCACCTATCTGTCTTTCATTGGTTGATATTGACTTGGTAACATTTACATTTTGGAACATTAGGTCTTCATTTCTGTCATGCTGTGTTTAAGCATTTGTATAAAAAAAAAAAAAAATACGATCCATGATTTTTGGTATGGGGTAAGCTTGTGTAAAAATAAATTAAGCATTTTAGAAATATATTAATTGACTCAATATTGTGTGAAAACAAATTGTGTTAGTGGTATGGTCACAACAGACAGATGTGCTAATTGTGTTAAGAGTTTTGAGAATGTGACTACAGATTGGACAAGGGGATGTTAGCTGTTGAAAAAAAAACTGTAAATGGAGTTTCAATAAGAGAGGCTGGTCTGAGAGTGGCATCTATTGTTAGAGTTTCCTGGCAAACCAACAGGTAAGCTGTTTTCTGCAAGACCATCTCCTCCAAACCTACTTGTGTAATTGTTTATGCCTTTCTGCTTACTGTAGGACCAAATGTTTACCTCCCAATGGTGGGAGAGGTAAGGTGTTCACCGATGTGCGGCAGTCGTTGACATGGTCATCAGAAACAATGCCATAAAACTCACTTAATTTCAGGACAGAGTATTGGCAGACGACATTACTGTGGTGGGAGGAGCAAATGACAGACAGTGGGTGTGGCATTAGGCCTCAGAGAGGCTTTTATTTAACAGAAAGTAAGCATAAAATGTCCAAAATGGGGAATAAAGTGTCCAAAGGGAAAATAATGTCCAAAATAAATGGAAGATCTGGTGTTCTCATGCTGGGGAATCATGAAAGGAAGCGCAGCGTTTGAGAAGGAGGGGTCCAGGTAAGGGGCGGAGTCCGGTGGAAGCATGCCCTTCCATCTCTAGTCCGGGGCACGAGGGGTGGCAGCTTCTTCAAAGCGGCTCATCTTCCCTGGCCCACGGCGCTACAGGGGATTAACGGACTGGCATCCTAGCCTTTCTGCAGCATCACAGGTGTGTCTCCATTCCGGACCTCGAGTCCGGCAGCTCGCTCTGATGGCGCGGGAGTCCCTCTACTCTCCCTTCCTTGACTCACCAGGACACCATCGTGCATGCAATGGGGAAGAGACTAGTCTCTCGAGGAGAGGCATGCTCTGTATTTACCAGCGGCAGTGACGAGAGGCTCCATTCAAGGGGACTCTTTCAAGGCTCACCCGAACCACAACCACGCTATTTGCACAAGGTTCTAACATTTTATCAGAATTTGAAGAAACATTTCTGCTTAAAATATTAAAAGCATTTCATAAAGAATTTCAAGGGGACTGTCTCAGTCAAATTTAGTGCCGCCTCTGGCTGTTGATAAAACTCAGCCAGGTGGTCACATGCTCCTATACCATTTTACCACCGACATGGTTTCTGTTGCAGGTTCCATTCTCAAACTTTTCAACACATTTTCACTGCACAAATGTACAAATCTTAAAAGTACAAGGGTTTCTCTTGCAAGTGCAGCTCAAAATATGCATGTTATTTTACAAAAACTTTTTTTTATCTCTTTAAATATTGTATTTGGATTGTTGTTGTACAGGTTTTTAACAATACATCCAAGCACAAACACTGCAAACTAAAGTTTAAGATTATTTCCATGTGTTTTATACAGTATGTTTCCAAAATAAAACTGTTGTTTTACAATACTGAGCATGTGGTAGTTTATTGATTGTAAAGCCATTGCTGCCAGTTCTACAGGTATTTAACCCTTTAAGACAGGGGTGGGGAACTTTGATCCTGGATGGCCGGTGTCCCTGCAGAGTTTAGTTCCAACCCTAATCAAACACACCTGAACCAGCTAATCATGGTCTTCAGGATGCAGTTAGGTATTTTTTTTTTCCAGGGTTTTTCAGGGTTGGAGCTAAACTCTGCAGGGACACCGGCCATCCAGGATCAAAGTTCCCCACCCCTGCTTTAAGACTTGCCATTGAACAATTCCGCCAGAGTATATCTTAGTATTTTTACAGCTGGGCTGTCATTCTTTTGAGTATTTTCAAATGCCATATATCAATACAATCCTTACACCCCAATTTGAAGGCTATGTATGTAATAAATCCATAGTAACTAGATAAATAGCTCAAAAGTGCAATAAACAAAAAAAGTGAAAATCTTTTTTTTTTTTTTTTTTGTCAACATTTTACTAAATACAGAAATATCACAAATGTCAGCCTCAAACTTGTCAATGTAAAAAACTTGGATAAAACACTAAAACTACATACGATTGATTTGGACTATTTACATAAATTTGTTTGTGAGATACATTCATTTTTATAAACAGTGCGTTGTGAAGTCAAACAGACAACATATTGATAACATATTGCTTTTGAGAGCAATGTTGATTGAACAACTAAAAGAGACAATGTAAAATAATCAGTTACACTACTCTAAAATCTGTAATTTATCAGAACTAAAAATGCAGAAAAGCTATGATAACATTTGTGACAGTTCCTGTCCAGAATAATGCAGAGGGGCACTTGGCATGCCTCACACATGAATGGAGTGCATTTGAATTTGTGGGGTCAAAAAGATAACATTTTGCTTTTGAGAGCGATGTTGATTGAGTAAATAAATAAATAAATAAAAACAAATAAATATATAAAGACCATGCCAGTTATTCTTGTGTAAAAAATAAACAAATACATAAAACATAAATAAACAAAAACCTAAACATACTGAAAGGCACCACTACATATACACAGCCTAGCTGTGATAAGACTTGTAACAGTTCCTGTCCAGAATAACACAGAGGGGCACTTGGCATGCCTCACACATGAATGGAGTGCATTTCCCACACAGCCTGCATTTCCTGCACCCCTGTGTGGCTTTTTTTGAGCCAACTGCACCAGAAATGGCAACAGGTAAGTGCTGGTAGCTCTCCCGTGCTGGTTGTAAGGACACCCCACACAGCTCCACTGTGTAACGATTCCACTGAAGGCGAGCGTAGTGATGAACCCAAGTGCAGTTTATTTACAACGTGATCCAAAGTGCAAACATAATCCAAACGAAGACTTGACTTGAACAGACTTGACTTGAACAGACTTGACATGAAACAGACTTGGCATGGCATGAACAGACTAGACGTGGCATGAAACAACTAAACTCACCGACAGCAGGTTACAACGTTAATACACGACAAAGCAACAGGGAAAATAACATGGCAACTTATAGAAAACTATGAGGGTCACATGACATGAACAACCAATGAAGACATGACACAAAGAACAAGAGAACCAATCAGAACAAGACACATTGTACAAGGGAACCAATAGCAAAGAGACATGAGGGCAAGGGAAGCATGACACAAACAGGAACCATAACAGAACTTCAAAATAAAAGACATGAAAACAAGAACCTGAAACAAAACCAAAAACAGACTTTACATATTCCCCCCTCAAAAAAGGCGGCTCCAGAAGCCTGAAACAAAAACCAAAACAGACCCCAAAATGTCCAGGAGGGAGGTGGAGCAGAGGCAGAATGGGGGGAGGGATGGAGGGCCAGGCCCGTGAAGGGGAACAGGACTAGGAGCATGGAGCAATGGCAGAGCAGGCAGAGCAGGGAGCCATGGCGGAGCAGGAAGGGCAGGGATCCATGGCGGAGCAGGCAGGGCAGGGAGCCATGGCGGAGCAGGCAGGGCAGGGACAGGGAGCCATGGCGGAGCAGGCAGAGCAGGGGGCCATGGCGGAGCAGGGGCCTCGGTGACCGTGGCAGTACAGACCGTGAGTTCAGGAACGGCCTCCGTGGCCGTGACAGGACAGACCGTGAGTTCAGGGACGGCCTCAGTGGCCGTGACAGGGCAGACCGTGAGTTCAGGAACGGCCTCCGTGGCCGTGACAGGACAGACCGTGAGTTCAGGAACGGCCTCCGTGGCCGTGACAGGACAGACTGTGAGTTCATGGCCAGCCTCTGTGGCTGTGACAGGACAGACCGTGAGTTCATGGACAGCCTCTGTGGCTGTGACAGGACAGACTGTGAGTTCATGGACAGCCTCAGTGGCTGTGACAAGACAGACCATGAGTTCATAAGTGGGCGCCACCACCTCGGGAGGTTCTGCAGCGGAAGCCGCCACCTCTGGTGGTTCTGCAGTGGACGCCGCCTCCTCTGGAGGTTCTGCAGCAGAAGCCGCCACCTCTGGAGGCACTGGAGCAGATTCATGGACAGGAAAGGCCTCAGGAGCAGACTCGTGGACAGGAGAGGCCTCAGGAGCGCAGTGTGCAGCCCACACACTCAAAATGGCAACCGCCATAACAGGAAGCACTGAGGTCAGGGGAACAGTCTCTGTGACAGCCAGTGCTGAGGCCCTGGGGATGCCAGCTGCTCGCACCGACATCAGTGGTGGGTCCATCACACTGGCGATCAGTCCTGGCCCAAGCTCCGCATCCGCAGGAGCTTGGGTACTATAGCCCCCCCCAAAAAAAATCCTTAGGGGAATTTTTGGTGACAGCCGTGACGTGACAAGGCTCAGGCGTGGCGGCCATCTTGGCCGGGGACTCAGGCGTGGCGGCCATCTTGGCCGGGGACTCAGGCGTGGCGGCCATCTTGGCCGGGGACTCAGGCGTGGCGTGAGCAGGCCCCGTAGATTCTGGCTTGACAGGCGTGACGTGAGCAGGCCCCGTAGACTCTGGCTTGACAGGCGTGACGTGAGCAGACTCTGGCGTGGCCGGCGTGACGTGAGCAGACTCTGGCGTGGCCGGCGTGACGTGAGCAGACTCGGGAATGGTGGCCATGTGATGATGAGATGCTGGAAGATCAGCTGAGACGTGATGAGACTCTAGAATGACTCTAGACTCCATTTTCCCAAGAGACTCTTGAGTGGCGGCCATCTTGCGATGGAGCTCTTGAATGGCAGCCATGTTACGGAGAATCTCTTGAGTAGCCAGCATGACGTAAGCAGGCCCTGGGGTAGCAGACATGATGTTAGCAGACATGATATGATCAGGCTGTGAATTGGTAGACATGACAGGAATAAACTTTGACTTAACTGGCATGTGAGCAGGTCCTGGAGTAGCAGGCTTTGGTGTGGCAGACATGACGTTAGCAGGCCTTGGCGTGGCAGACATGACGTTAGCAGGCCTTGGCGTGGCAGACATGACGTTAGCAGGCCTTGCTGTGGCAGACATGACGTTAACAGGTTGTGGCGTGGTAGACGTGACGTGAGCAGGCCTTGGCGTGGCAGACATGACGTTAGCAGGCTGTGGCTTGGCAGACATGACGTGAGCAGGCTTAGAGGAAGTGTTGTGTTCCTCCTCCACGACACCCACAGTAAAAGATGATCCAGACAACAGCAGAGCATAATCAATATATTGTTCCAGAGACCAAAAAATCTTACCCCCTGGTAGTCTTGAGCGAATGGGTTCGTTTAAACCCATTCGAAAAATGTCCTTCAACGCCACATCATTAAAAGCCACCAAATGGCACAGTCCACAAAAATCGGCCACGTACTCCTCTATAGCCCGGTTGCCCTGACGCAGGCAGAGGAGACGTGTAACTGCTGGGTTCATGGTTGGGTCGTGTATTCTGTAACGAAGTCCACTGAAGGCGAGCGTAGTGATGAACCCAAGTGCAGTTTATTTACAACGTGATCCAAAGTGCAAACATAATCCAAACGAAGACTTGACTTGAACAGACTTGACTTGAACAGACTTGACATGAAACAGACTTGGCATGGCATGAACAGACTAGACGTGGCATGAAACAACTAAACTCACCGACAGCAGTTTACAACGTTAATACACGACAAAGCACAAATGCAAGAACTAGCAAACTTATAGCAAACTATGAGGGTCACATGACATGAAACAACCAATGGGAACCAAGACACATGACTTAGACAACCAATCAGAACATGACACATTGAACAAGGGAACCAATAGCATGAAGACATGAGGGCAAGGGAAGCATGACACAAACAGGAACCATGACAGAACTTCAAAATAAAAGACATGATAACAAGAACCTGAAACAAAACCCAAAACAGACCTTACACACTGTCAACTGTTCTTGGAAGGCCTGGTGTGTCATGGGCTGCTCCTCTTTGCAGCTACACAGTTGCTTGTGCAGCAAGTAGCTGTTTGTGACAGCAATGTCAATGAAATGGTGCAGCATAGTCATGGATTGTAATCTTTCACAGCCACAGGAACTGGAACATACTCATTCTTGTACCCACTGCTGGATTTGCACACTCTTTTCACAGTGTCCCCCGAGTATATAGTGTGCAGGGTAGTGCACACACTCACCTTTCGTGTGTCCATTCATTTTGTGAAAAGGAGTGATTCCTGTCTGATCCACCTTATTGATCCCCATGGAGATTTCCTTGTCAGTGCATTCACTTTGGTTTGTGGGACACCAATCCTTGTGTCCCTGATGGTTCCACAGGGTCCAAACCCAAGATTATGAAGGTGCTGGAAAAGTACCGGGCTGGTATAAAAATTATCACAGTAAATGTGATATCCATATCCCAAGAAATCCTTTCTGACCAGCGACATCACAGCATCAAATGAAAGTCCCTTCCCACTTACAACATTGGATTTCCCTGTGTAAATGTTGAAATCCACTGTGTAGCCACTACTGTCACACAACACAAACAGTTTTATTCCCCACTTTGTTGGCTTATTTTTTATGTACTGCTTCAGGCTGACTCTGGCTTTGGTGGTAACCATACACTCATCCACAGAAAGCTTTTTGTCAGGGTGATAGACAGCTTTGCAGGCTACACGTAAACTGTCCTATAGAGGCCGTATTCTATGCAGACAGTCATATTCATCTGTGCCTTTTTTTCTGTCATTGGCGGCATCTTCTGCCGGGTCACTCAAGTGCATATTCCATGTGATGCTGAGGAACCGGTCTCTGGACATGACCTTTTGAGGGTACGGAACATGGAAGATGGATTTGACATGCCAGAAATCTCTGAGCTTTGGAAGCTTTAGAATGCCCATGTACAGTGTGAGGCCAATTTCAGGCCACTTGAATTTTTTCCCTGCAGCAATATTTCTTGCTGCTTTTTTATTAGTGTTGGCACACAGTGTTTCGATAGTGGACTTGTCAAAATACATTTTGAAAAGCTCAATGGGTGTTGGGTTGTCAACAGAAGTTGACATAGGTGCCTGCACACCTGGCTTTTTTGGGGGCAGGAAAGGATGGGGGGATTGAGGCAAATGGTCAGGGTCCTTTTCTATTTTCCACCCACCAGAATGATTAGGGGCTGTCTCTAAAGTACAGCCCTTGCCACGGGACCTTTGGCTCCGACTTCTGTAGCCTCTGGTGTTAGCCCTCTGACCATAACCTCTCCCTCTACAAATTGGCACAGATGGCTCTGAGGTGCAGGGTGGCTCCGAGGGCTCCAATAGCTCTCCAACAGCTCTCCAACATCTTCAACACTAAAACTAAGAAGGTAAGTAAAGTGATAATTAAGTTAGATTTTTTTTGGCATTTCTTGATAAGTGTCTTCATGTTTTCATTCTGGTTTGTATATTGTGTTAAAGGGTTAGTTCACCCAAACATGAAAATTCTGTCATTAATTACTCACCCTCATGTTGTTCCAAACCCTTAAGACCTTCATTCATCTTCGGAATGCAAATTAAGCCATTTTTGATGAAATCCCAGAGCTCTCTGACCCTGCATAGACAGCAAGGGTACTACCATGATCAAGGCACTGACACGCAGTAAGGACATTGGTAAAACAGTCTATGTGACATCAGTGGTAATTTTACGAAGCTACAATAATACTTTTTATGCGCAAAGAAAACAAAAATAATTTGTTTTTGTTGAAAGTATTCTTGTAGCTTCGTAAAATTACGGCTGATCAACTGATGTCACCATTTTACCAGCGTCCTTACTGCGTGTCTGTGCCTTGATCGTGGTAGTACCCTTGCTACCGCGGCCGCTCCCGTCGGTTTTATAGGGTTAAAAATACATCCAAGCACAAACGTGGCAAACTAAAGTTTACGATTATTTTCATGTGTTTTATACAGTATGTTTCAAAAATAAAACTGTTGTTTTACAATATTGAGCATATGGTAGTAAGTTTATTGAAGTTGATTGTAAAGCAGTTGCTGCCAGTTCTACAGGTTTTTAACAATATTTTCAAGCACAAACACTGCAAACTAAAGTTTAAGATTATTTCCATGTGTTTTATACAGTATGTTTCCAAAATAAAACTGTTGTTTTACAAAATTGTGCACGTGGAAGTTTATTGAACTTGATTGTAAAGCCATTGCTGCCGGTCATTTGATTTTTAACTTTTACGTGTGCATAGTGTTGATCTAAATGCAAGGTTCTAAGGTTCTAATTGAACATACAATTGTGTATTCACCAAAGACTATGGATATACAAAGACAGTTCACTCCTATACTTATGAATGGGAGAAACCGCAATGCGCAATATGACGGAATAGTACCGCCTTCAAAATGAAAGAGCCAATCGCTGATTGGTAAAGTCATTGCGTCACTGCGGCAGCCGTTAGAAGCTCTGGTTCCCATAGAAACCTGAGGCTAGACCAGCTAATGCACATGTGCAGTCATAAGTGCATTATAACTGCACATGCACATTGGCTGGTCTAGCCTTAAAAATAAGCTTTTTAATGCTATTTGAGCATAAACAACAACCATATGAAACAACATTCATGGGGCAGTTCATTTCAGATTGTGTTGCTGATTTGAAATATGTAATTTAATTGTGAGTTCATAGGGCAGTTTTTGAGATTTCAGGATTCTTCCATTCATTTAGATAGGACTTGGTCTTGGATGAGCTTCCCGGAAGAGTTGCAAATATGGCCACTGAGTGAACAGACTTTCCTTGAAAGGGACTTTGGTATTCAACTTTGTTGAACGGTAAGATGATGAAACGACGCCGCATTATCAACGTTGATTCAAATTGCAAAATCAACACCTAATTCAACGTTAATCCAACGTCTACAGAATGACCTTAAATCACCCATACTGAAGGTAAGACAGTGAAACAACGTTGTGATTTCAACGGTGAAACAACATCACATCACAATTTAAAAGTTGATTCAATTTGCAAAATCAAAACATAATTCAGCCATGGTACTTGACATTGATTCACCGGTGAATCAACGCTGAAATGCCGGCTGGGTTAATTTGTGGTTACCGTGGTTTAACAATAGTAACCATTGTCTTTGGATTTATAGTAAAACCATGGTTAATTTTCGTAAGGATTGTGTTGTTGTCTGCCCTAGCTCCCTCTAAACCTATATTATAAAACAATATGATTATCTGTCTGCAAAAGTATTCCTGTAACATTACAATAGATAATAATGATGTCCTTTAGCATACAGTATTTTGAGAGTAATGGGCTGCTACTGCTAAACTAAGTAAACAAAACTAAACTACAATAGCCTATTTACAGATTAAACTGACCTGCACTTGAAATCCTGAACAGTAGTTTTACTTCTGTGCTCCACCTGGTGCTTTTGCATTGATTACTGATCGAAACCATTTGGCGGAGACGCGGAGTGCACGCGAGCCGAAGCGCATTGCCAGTCACGACTAACTGATTCTTTTTCTTATGCCCCATTCACACAGGGCGTCAGCGTAAATGCTTCTCATTTACTTTGAATGGAGTGACGTCAAGCATTGCCGAACTGAATTGTGGGTCTGTTGCTCACGGTTAAGGCTAGAAGGGATACGTATGGCATGGGCACATCAATACAGCATAATTTTTGTCATACTGTACAACAATAATTACTATTTTTTTCATTCTTGTAAGGGGTAGGTGTAGACGTTAATAAAACACAATCTAATAGGTAGAAAATTAATTTCATTGTTCATTTCCGGTCGGAGCTATATCCCTTCTAGCCGCAACCGTTGCTCGCGGCATAAATTGAAAACTTTCCACTTTTTAAGCACCAACGCAGGCGTCAGCCAATCAGATCACCTTATGCAAATACCCTAGCGCAGATGCTAGCAAATCACATTCATGCAACACCACTATGACGGTATTGTCAGCGCCAAGCTTCAGACATGCCCTCCATCAAGCGTTGATGCCGACGCTCCGTCTGAATGTACCGTTATAGAATTTGCAGCAGACTAGATCACCGGCATGTTACTGCCCTCCTCGGGTCATCTGGATACTCCGCTTGACTTTTAAATCCTTGAGTAAAGTCCAGTCACGGGCAAACAATCGATGACGACTTTAGCCGACTCATAATCCTTTATGCTAAGGATAGATTTTACAGAAACATTTGTGACTCCACATTCAAATAACTTTGAAACATGCGACGTCTTGCTGCATGATGAATGGCACACTCCATTATGGCTCACAGTTTCTTCTTGTCCACATCTACATCTGCCATCTGGATGTTTTCCAATCCTTGCTAACCCAAAGTTCAATGCACAATGGCACGACCTTAGTCTAGTTAAATAAACACTATCTTTTCTTCCTAAGCTTATAATACTAGAATACTAGACTCTTTTCCCCAGACCATTTTCCTCCACCCACTCCAAGGCCAATAAAATAGCCACCAGCTCTGCAGTAATGACTGACATACTATCTGTTAATCGTTTTCCATTTATTAAATTTAACTGAGGAATGCTTATTCCTATTGCTGCATTTCTACTTCTTGAGTTCATTGAACCATCTGTAAATATCTGAACATAATCTGACCAGTTTCTCTTTAAATGATCCCAGCAGGCACACAACGTCATATGACGTTAATATTAGGTTAGATTTACGTCGCAACGTCAGGTGACCAAAATTCAATGTCAAGCCAACGTCTAACGACAACGTTAACTTGACGTCCAAGACCAACGTCAGCTGACGTTGATATTTTGTTGTTTTTAGGTTGTGTTGTAAAGTAACCAAAATCCAACGTCGAGCCAACGTCTCAAGCCAACGTCACATTGACGTCAAATACTGATATTTAGTCGTCAGGTATGGCAACCAAAACCCAACGTCTCCTAGACGTCATAATGGTAACGTCCACACAACGTCAAATTCTAACATCATTAGACGTTGATCTTTAGTTAGTTTTAGGTTGTGGCATTAACTAACCAAAATCCAACGTCGAGCCAACGTCTCAAGCCAACGTCACATTGACGTCAAATACTGATATTTAGTCGTCAGGTATGGCAACCAAAACCCAACGTCTCCTAGACGTCATAATGGTAACGTCCACACAACGTCAAATTCTAACATCATTAGACGTTGATCTTTAGTTAGTTTTAGGTTGTGGCATTAACTGACCAAAATCCAACGTCGAGCCAACGTCTCAAGCCAACGTCACATTGACGTCAAATACTGATATTTAGTCGTCAGGTATGGCAACCAAAACCCAAC
>JAFVLL020026705.1:0-12388 GCA_021397915.2 Tor tambroides
TATGAATCACTCTTATTCTTAAGTCTAGGAATAAGAGTAAAATGACGTCATTCTTAGAATTTTGACACACTTAAGACTAAAATTTTACTCTGAGCAGCTTTATACATACGGCCCCTGATCTTCATCTTTCAAACTGAGGTCACTGAATTTTTAATGCATTTCAAATGTTGGAGTCTGAATACAGGGCCAAAAAAATCCCTATATTGTTAATTTACTTGCCATCCTTCGCAAATGCATTTTGCATGGTAAATTGTGTATATTAATTCATTATCATCCTATAAGCAGTCAGTTTTAGTTTAAAGCATAAGTTTTGGCTTTATCTTATAAAGATGATATTATTTAAATAATATAAGCCTAGGTTATTGATAAGATTTTTTTTTTTTTTTTTTTTTTAATTATTTTTTTATTTCAATTTCAATTTTTTAAATAGCTTTCAAGCTGAGGTCACAGATTTTTTAAAATGTATTTTCAGGTTCCCTTCGTTTCACAAGGTTTTCATTCCCCACCCTCAGATTTGATAAATGTTGAATTTGTTTCTAAAACTCATTATTTAAATGTGTGTGTATGGGTCTGGCTATACACTATTCAAAATGTCCTCAATAATATAGTGAACCCTGAACACTTGTGAGGCAGACCACACTGGTTAAAAAAAATGTTGTATTAAGTCTGGTTAGATTTATAAATTTATATGGTTAGGATAAAAACAGAAGTATATGAGATGTCTTCATGCGTTTGTGGATTTTTTTAATGGTTTTCTAAGTTTCAGGACATTATTGCACTTCATCTTTAACTTCACAATCTTATAGGATTATTTTTTTTTCTATTTTAATATATATATTATAACAACATTGGCACTGGTATCGCAACAGCATATTCAAATGCTTATCATTTAGTCATAGAGCAGACGCTTTTCTGTTTTAGGACAACAGAAACAATCAATTGTACTATTAAAACAACTAAAACAGATCCAAACTAAAAGCTAAAACTTTATAAATACTATATATACACATATAAAAAAAATTAAGAAATTAAAAATGACAAATGCATACAACAAAATTTCAAAAATTAACATTTAAATGGAAACAAAAAATAAAGCTAAAAACAATTCAAAATTCAGAGATCTTTTTAAGAGTAAATGAAGAAAAAAGCTGTTTTTCTATTTCAGTAAGATCAAATTGTATATTACATTCTTTTAACAGTAACTCTAAAAAGTGTGGAGTTTGAAGAAATTTGTAAAAAAAAAAAATCTTTACTGGGCAGATTAAATTCCTGTTTTAGCTCCTGTGACCTAACTCCGACACTCCTCTTGACCTCCAAGTCAAAAGACCAATGTTCTGTATGGGAGTGGGAAGATCAGGATTGACCGCAATGGGAGATTTAAGAGAAAACTTATTTGGAATGATTCCAAATATACCTTGAAATTGAAGAATTAATTTCTCTTAAAATGTTCGTACTTAACATGGTAGATTTTGAAATAGGAAGTTAATCTCGGAAGGATATTCATTCTTATAACATTGATCCTGCTAAAAAAAAAAAAAAAAAAGGAATTGGGAAGAACCGACCAATCTCATAAATTCTGATTAATATTCGTGATCAAATGGGGGTAACTGGCTTTAAAGAGTTCTTCCAAATTAGTAATATTATTAATTCCCAAATACTGAAATCCAGAAAGTGCTAGATGAGATTTGTCCAGATTAACCTTGTACCCTGAAAATTTACTATATTTTTCAGTTACTGCAAGAATTAAATCAGTAGAGGTGTCAGGGTATTTATGATAAAATAGAACATCATCTGCATATAGAGATATACGATGTTCCTCTAGACCTATTTTAATACCACATACCACTAGTTCTCACAGCAACAGCCAGAAATAACCAGAGAGAATAACAAGGGCAAAAGGGAAAGGGAAGTGGTGTGTGTGGCCAAGTATGGTGACCCATACTCAGAATCTGTGCTCTGCATTTAACCCATCCAAGTGCATGCACACAGTAGTGAACATACACCCGGAGGAGTGGGCAGCCAATGCTGCGGCACCCAGGGAGCAGTTGGGGGTTCGATGCCTTGCTCAAGGGCCTAACCTCAGTCGTGGTATTGAGGGTGGAGAGAGCGCTGGTTATTCACTCCCCCCACCTACAATCCCTGCTGGACCTGAGACTTGAACCCACAACCTTCAGGTTACAAGTCCAACTCTCTATCCATTAGGCCACGACTGCCTGTAAAGAGGACAGCCTTGACGACAGCCTCTGCTTACTGAAAATCTGTTAGACAACATTCTATTAGTGTTAACCTGGGCTATAGGATTAGAATATAGACATTTGACCAGATCTATAAAATAATCTTATAGGATTATAATTTGCAGCATTATCCATCCACTTTTACAGTCCTATGGAGAATCAGTGAAATCATGTTCTTCTTCAGTATTTAAACTAATCCCACAATAATTGTTTTAACCTTATGAAAGACTGACTTTAAAGTTTCTTCTAGTTTCTATACAGTCTTCAGAGAAGGAAGGTATCACTTGGCATTTGGCTTTGACATGAAACCCCATTAGGGCTTTCGTTTCTAGGTAGCCAGACAGTGAACTCAACATTGTTTGCACTGTCCAGAGGCAGAATGAAAACACCTCTCATGCACTGAATTACTGACACTTCACAGTAAACTATGATGAGTTAACCCATCTAATTTGAGGAGATGGATCGCCTTAAACCATTCAATTTTGGTAGGGTAGAAAATGAATAGAAGGATATGAGTTTGGCAGCCGCTGAATTTTAAGCTTGAAAAGGCATGCTACACCGCTTTCCATCTGACTAAGCTTCCAGTTCCATAACACTGAAGAGGAATACAAATGTAAGGAAATCAACCATGTCCATGCTTTGCATTTCAACTGACGCTGCAGTTGGATGGCTGGGAATTCTTTTCTGATCAGAATACAAGATGAATGCAAAGCAGGACTTCAGCTTGTGAATTTTTATAACTGTCATTTATGTCAACTGTGTCCTGAAGATAATTTGTGTAAATTGGTGTGTAATTCCCAATGCCTCTCTTCTGTCTTTCTGTGCTTCAGGCAATTATGCATGCTGTAAAAAAGAAAGCAGTGGCAGTTTTGTTGGTGGTCTTGCCACTCACCGTCATGCTCATTTACTACTGGAATTTATACACGATTACGACGATTGATGTGCTACAAGGACCAGACTCTTTAAAAGTGCTACTGGAGGAAAGGATACAAAACATGGACCGCAAAAATGACCATATTCCTTACCATGTCAAAGACAACCTGCCAAAGTGAGTAGAAACTACAGGAAAAAGACAATTTGTGTGCCAGTGTAGTTTTGCTACAAAACCACTTCCTGATCAGTTTATTGCAGATTTTTCCCACCATCCAATTTCCATCTCAAATGTATGTTGTAATTCAGTTCCACTGGCAATTAAAAACCTCAGTATTTGAAATTAAAACAGGGAAATGTATCATTATAATTCACAAATCATGGCACCTCTTCCACTTTACCTTTTTTTTTTTTTTTTTTGTAAGTACACTGAATGAAAGATGTGACGTGTAGCTGGATTTTAGAACATTTTAAAATATGCTTTTTACTTTTAACCAGGAGTCTTGCCAATAATGGATGTGTTTGTGAAGACGACAAACCAGGCATTCATTTCCCATTCGCTCAGCTGCTGTTTCCTCAAGTATCAGCTACCCAGCTGCATGCGTCCTTCCAGGATTCAGACCTGCAAAAAGCAAAGCAATACAGAAATAAAGAGTATCACAGTTTCCGTAAGAGGTGATGCACCATTTTTACCATATTTCTGCATTCTAAAAAATTGCCATTGCTCATTCTGGGGAAACCTAATAAAATATATTTTTATTGTTCCACTGGGAAAGAGAGTCATACCGTTTTGGAATGACATGAGTAAATAACTGTTAAATTAGTAGTGTTTTCTCTATTCAGGACGTATACAGCTGCAGACTCACTTATCATAGCTGAAGCCAACAGCCCTCTTCAGTACCCTACGCAGGGTGTGGAAGTCAGACCAACAAGGACCATTCTAATTCCTGGTAAAACAGATTTGCTTAGCTTGTCTTCGAGAACCACTGATCAATTTGATTTATTTTTGGTCCAATCAGAGTGAACCATTTACTGTGCAGGGGTGTGTTTAGAGTTTTGGGGGCCCCCTTGGTAGAAATCGTGGGGTTGGGTGTTTGGTCCCCCTCAGTAGAAATCATAGAATGTTACTGAGAACAAGAGACATTGTTCACATATGTATGATACAGCTGAATATCTGTCTGACAGATTGATAAATATATTAAAAACAGTTTGGTTTCACCAGAAATAAATAAATAAATAAAATAAAATAAAAAACACCTTTTAATTGTATTTTTTGACGTGTAATTTAGAATCAGAAATGTGGACTTAATTTGGTTTTGTGTCAGCATTTTGAAAAATTATATCTGTCTTGAATTGCAATGCATAACTTAATTTTCATTCCACATGGAAACAAATACAATTTTTAATTTTAATATACAGGTTGCCATTTTAACCTCAAAAATTGCTCATAATTGCCATTTTTAACCTCAACCTTAACCTCTGATGTACCATAAAAGATTATGACCAATTAAAAAACAATTTTTGCTAAGCATATAAGCCATATCTTTTACGAGTTAAAGCACATGAGCAAGATCTCACATAAAGTCTGTTATTGTGTTTTCAAGCTTTAAGTCTGAACCAAATATCCAAAAAGGGCCCTCATTTGGTAAGTACAGAATTATTCTTCATGCTTCAATAATGAAATGTAATTTATTAAATGAACTTACTCAACCTAATGTCATTTTAAACCTTTATTCTGTTTGCTACAGAAGATTATTTATAAAGATCTATTTCATAATGAAAAGACTGTCAAGTTTTGTGGTAAAGGATGATTGATGACTCAAATGCAGGCCCGGCTTCAAGGGGGGGCTTGGGGGGGCTTAGCCCCCCCATGACGTTCTGAAGCCCACCCTGCAATGGTCCACGCAAACGCGACTATTGCGACTGTACTGTCAGGAGCTGGGTTATACAAAAACCACCCAAACACTAAAATATGTTTAAATAAATGTTGAAATAAAATAACCATTATTTTTTAGAGTAGCCTAATGTGCACACTATAAAAGCAACTGGTGCAAGCTGGTAATCACTTAAGTTGGTCCACGTCCACCAATTGCGCGAATGCTCTGTTACCTCTCCCTCCTCTCATTTGATCAGTACCCCACTTTGTTCCAGGACCTCGCAATTTACAAATTAAGCACTGCCTCCAAGAAGCCGAAACGTGTTGATTTTAACCATTTGATGCAGACGATCACCGGTGTATTTAGAACATTCACAAATTCAAACCTGCTTTCGCGCTTTGTCTGGCGCTGAGCCAGAAATAGATGCGCTCAGTGCTTTTAGCCTTATATCACAACGATTCAGTATTTTCAACCACATAAAATTTGGTTTCAGACATTTAAATTACTAGCAAAAAAGACATTTATTAAATAGTACACACTGATGTTTGTAAGTTTGTTAAATGTGGTGTGTAAGGAAAGCAACAATAATAATCCATTCAATTAAAATCTGACTGCATGTATAGAATACCCCCCCCCCCCCGCCCCGTAACCCCTCCGAGAATCATACAAGCCCCCCCAGGTTGAGTGTCCTGGCGCCGGGGCTGCTCAAATGTAGAGATCAACATGCTTTGTTTAACCAACAATCTGGCACAAGACTGAGAACACAGGGAGAATAAATAGGAGCAGAATAGGAGGGTAATGAGGAAGAGCAGGTAGGGCAAATAAACCAAGTTAAATAAGGGGCTGGGTTAAGACAACTGACAGAGGAGCTCATGGCACAAACAAACAAAGCCCACACAAAACATGAGACGAACATGATGCCAATAAAGCTCTCCCCGACTGAGCGTCCACACAAAACATTACAATACGGAAACATGTGGTCGATGATAAAAACAAGCCACGCACTACACAAAACAACAACACAAGAAAGACTAGCCAATGAAAACATAATATACCAGTTACTGAACAAAAACACACAAAAGACAAAAATTGGAGAATTTCAAATTCTAAACCCCAATACTGAATCCAAACATAACTAGGCTAGTGTCTGGATCCGAACACCACGCTCCGCACATGTATCACATGGATGAAAGAAAGCTTAGCCAAAGCGAACTCAAAACTGCACGCTCACTTAAAGACAAGATGAAAGGAGTGTCAGAGCTCATACCAAGAATAACCAAGATGGAAGTGACAGAACCCTGACAAAGATAGTTCAGGGTGACCACAAGGTATTGAGCTGCAATAAGGGCTATTAAGCTACAAAAAAAGCACCAGAATATTGATCCATACAATTCTCACACTATAATCCAAGTCCTCAGATGCAGTTGATAACTTAAAGTGCCCCTATGATGCTGCTTGAAAGGTTCATAATTTGGTTTTGGGAGTCCCCAACAGGTTTACATGCATGCAAGGTCAAAAAACACTTTCATTTTCCTATAATATGCATTAAATTTACCTTATTTCTCAATGAATCTCAAACACTTTATTCGAAGATTCATCTTTCCAAACTCCTCATTTACATGAGGCTACTCTTCTCTGATTGGTCTGATGACCCAGTCTGTTGTGATTGGCCAAACAAAGACATTGAGTACTGATAAATCACTGCCGTTTGTAAACCAACATATTGCTCCATCCTTTATCATGACTACAAATAATAAGAACGACAGACATTCTATATTAATCAACACATTTCTAGTCAATAGCTGGCCAGAGCTGATTAGCAGAACTATAACTTGAGTTAGCTGGAGACCTACAGCGGCACTGAATGCATTCAAATCACAACTCACAAAAAAAACATATTTTGCACGCTTGACAGAACATTAAAGCAACAATTATTAATAATGCTTACAGGCTGTGATTCAGAGGACCAAGCAGGTCCAAAGAAACTGGGCACTGACCCATCTTTCAAGGACAACCGTTTTACAAATCTCGCGTTGAACTCACAGAGATTGGAGAAGCAATTGTCAGTGAAATGGCGGGAAAACAGCAAAAGTTTGGGTTTATACTTATGCGGTATCATAGTAAAGATGAATTTTAACCACTCATTCTTCACAGCCTCATCCCTTTGGTATTGAAAATAAACCAAATTTACTTTCACAGCACAGATCACAGCGTCTTGTCGAAATATTATCTACACAAACCAGCTACAGCGTTCAAGTTTTCATAGGATGTTCACACAGAACGTAGGTAGACATTATGCAAATGTGGTAATGTGACGTGTGAACTTCAAAGAAATGGAATCTGAATTTTAAATGACTGGTTTTAATGGGTTTTTTAGAGTAGACTCTTTCTTTTGAGAGACAATAACCTTATTTATGATGCACTTTCAGCTTTACAATTTTGCATTCACATACAGCTGCGTTACACACTGCATGAAAGGTCATTTTCATACATAATAAGAGCACTTTAAAAGATTCTTGCATGCAGGGCCGGCGCTATCATGGAGAAAGGTGTTGACAGTTCTATGGCTATCAGGGGCCACTGACGATTTCAGCCAAGGCCCTTTCTCCTTTCTTCCTTCCTGGAACATGATTTCAACTGGGGCCCCGCATCCCCAGCTACGGCTCTGCTTGCATATCTTGTGCATGATCATCATAACATCATTGCTGCCATAATGTGCCATAAGATGCATAATAATTGGCATGAATGAATATGAATGAAAGTGAATAATGGCTTATATTTTACATCTGTTCTCACATAAAACTACCATATGGCTTCAGATGAGCTGAAATATAGTACACGATTTGTTTGGACTGTATACTTTGGAGGTGGTTTTATAGTGTTTTTTTATGAATCTTGATAGCCTATGGCCACTATGAGCTGTTGTATGGAATAGAGGCATTTTGAGATTTGTAAAGAATTATTCTTAATTATTTTTGTGTTCCGCAGAATAAAATAACAGCATACAGGTTTGAAATGAGTCAATTTCAGGGATTGACAGACTATAATTTTTTATCCAAGAACAAGAAAAAATTGCTTTAAAACAGCAAAGTCATACTGTTTTTAATACAATATCACTTGCAGGTAGATCTGATTGCTACAATGGGAACATTCAATACAGCAGCGCTGGTGGATGGAGTGCAAGTCAAAGGGGAAGGAGAGATGCATATTAGTTTTGTAAGCAGATCATTGGCTTCCCTGAACAGACAGCTAGAGTTTGTTACCTACACAAACACACGGTTCCATCCCAACACAGCAGACATAGGTGAGACCCCAGAACACAGACTTCCCACCAAAAATACACTGTAAAAACAAACCTATAGAATCTACTCAATAAAATTGAGGTAACAATTTGTTAGGGTAGATTTCATGCCATTGGCTGAGTAAAGACTTCAGTTTTTCTTATTTAATTAGATTAGACACATTAAGTAGATACAAAATGTTCAGAAACTGTTGTTAGCAAAAATCACTTTTACAGTGTGGCTATTTTCTTTAATGTGACAACAACTCAAAATCATCAATTAGGTATAATGAAAGCAGATGTTTGAGTTATGCAAACAACAGCAATGTATTATCTCATTCACTTGAGTAAATAATGGGTTTGCCATCAGAAATATGTTCTCCACCCCATCTACAATTACAACAAACTGCATCACTGAGCAAACAGCTTCAGAATTACCTTTTGTGATGTACAGTAGCACTGCACAGATAATGGTTTGTTCAAGTCAAATATTCATTATCTGACCAGTATATGTTCTCTGTCGTCTCATGTAGCAGGTTCCTGTGATGATGTTGTAATGACACAGATAATATAGCCATCCACAGGGATTTATAGAGCTGAATAATTATATGATTAAATTATCCAAAGCACACAATGATTAAGTCAAGATAATCAGGACATAAAAAATTTGACTTTAAAATGCTTAAAAGAAAAACTGTCAAAACTTTCTAGATTACTAGAAAGGTATTCATTTAGATTTTGTTTATGCTGTAATACATGCTTATCTCTATATTCAGCAGTCTATTTTGTGCCTAGTTTTAAATTATATAACACAGTTCCTTTGTCTATGGCAGTACAATTTAAAGCAGGTATATTCCAGGCCTCCTTTACTGTTAAGATCAGACATCCACCAATGCCTAAATTCTATAATCCTGGACCCAAAAATGGTAAAACAAATATAATTAATAATCAATTCATAATAAAATTTGATTTTACAATACTCATTTTTTGATATTGTCCTTCTTACAGAATACAATATAAGCACTCTTGTCACAATTGCCACAAAAACATTTCTACGCTATGATAAACTTCAGGATTTGATCAATAGCATTCGACAGTTCTACCCCACTATAACTATAGTGATAGCTGATGACACAGAGGAGCCTAAACCTGTGACTGGACCCTACATTGAACATTATATCATGCCCTTTGGCAAGGTATGGATGTTCTATGTTTATATTCTTACATAAACTCAGCAAAGGCTATTTGAGCTATTATGTTTTCTTTTTAGGTCAAATATATTTAATATGCTGTCTACTCCTCATTACAGGGCTGGTTTGCTGGCCGTAACCTGGCCATCTCTCAGGTAGCAACCAAATATGTGCTTTGGGTGGATGATGACTTTATTTTCACCTCAGGCACCAAACTGGAAAAAATGGTGGATATTTTGAAGAGAACAACTTTGGACCTGGTGAGAGTTTTTTCAATCATCTGTTAATACCAAGACAAATGTTCATGAAAATACAGTCTGTTCCGACCAGTCATGTTTTTATATGTAAAGTTATGAGGTATGTGACTAAGAAATAATGACAGACAGATTAGGGTCTTAATGATTTAATTTTTTTTTCTTTCCACATAGCCCATGCCTTTATGATTTAGAAACAGGAACGATAAGAAACTGCTTTACAAAATGTCTCAAACATTGGATGAAACTTTGCTGTGCATCTGTGTCATGCTGCTGTGGTTTTGTCTTGCAGCTGGCTAAAAAAATGAGTAAAATTCCTCTTAGAGAACACAGCCTTTTTAATAACATTGATTATTATATCAGTGCACTCTTCAGTAAGTAAGTTTTTTATCATCACTGTGCATGTACAATGAAACAGTGAAGCAACCTCCAGATGCCTATGAATACGCAAAAACCCATCTTACAATTCTATACACAAATTTTATACATTAATGGCTATGCTACTATACATACATTATACACAGTACACCATATAACAGTACAATAAATAAAAACTACAGAGAGACATACAAAGAAAACAGATGTACATAAATGGAAAAATTATGTACAGTGAAGAAGGAAGTGATAAGTGCTGAGGTAGGTGCTGTAGGTGTCATATTGCACTTTGAATATTATGCAATGAAATATTGCATGTTAAAGAACTGCACAAGAGATAATATGAGAGAGGAGGTTGAGGTCTCTAGGTTTGTGAATTCCAGGATCATCTCCTTTGTCTTTGTTGTGTTGAGGATCAGGTTGTTGTTTCAGCACCAGCTCTCTAACTTCTTGACCTCTGCTCTGTAGGCTGATTTGTTGGTGTTGGTTATTCTGCCTACAACAATGGTGTCATCTGAAAACTTACTGATGCTATTCATCTCATAAGAGGGTTTGCAGTTGTATGTGCAGAGTGAGAAGAGAAGGAGGCTCAGCACAGAGCCCTGCGGTGCTCCTGTGTTCAGTATGATGGAGGGGAGACATGAGCACAGTCTGCGGTCTACCAGTGAGGCAGTCATGCACCCAGTTACACAATTGTGTATTGAAGCCAAGGTGGTGTTGGGGGGGTGGTATTGAAGGCGGAGCTATAATCAATAAATAGCATCTGCACATACGTGTCCCTCTGACTTATGTGTGTTAGGGCTGTGTGGTGAGCCAGTGACACAGCTTCCTCATTTGACCTGTTTCCTCTATAGGCAAACTGGTGTTGATTCTCAGAGGGTGAAATGTTTCATCAAAACTTTCCTGCTTTGGAACTGGGATAATTGTGGCTGACTTGAGGCATGTTGAAACAATGGCCTGTTTAACAGGTCAGTGAATAATGCTGTCAGCTTACCTGCACAGTGGTTTTTTAGGAGACACCCTGGTATGCCTTCTGGCCCAGTAGCCTTGCTCGGGTTGATGTGGTTCAGAGCCCGTCACACCTCAAGGGGATTCAACAACAGGACACTTGATGGGGGTCCCTGCTGTGTCCATGTTGTGGTGCTTGAGGTATTTATAGGGTGACCATGTGCCATTCATACGGGACATGTCCTGGCCAGGATTTTAATATTGCCTAAATCATCCAAAGTAGTTTGACCAATAACATGTAGGTATTGTACATAATCGACCAATCATGGCGCTGCACGTGAGAAGGTGAAATCTACAATGAACGATCAAAGTGATGCAAAGGTAGGCGTGAGAGCGATTCGAAAGCATAAGGAGCCATCTGCTCTGCTCTCTATAGCTCTCATGAATGTCACACAACGATCTACCTGCACAGTGCGAACAGCCAAAACCTGGATATTTTAGGCAATATAGAAATCCTGGCAAGGACGCGTCCTGTAAAAATGTCCCGTATGGTCAGGTATTTATAAAGTCAAACCTGGCAAAGACTTGACTCAACTCCTCAGGGAGGGGTGAACTCATTGTGTTTTGTGTTGAGCTAGTGTTGTTGCTCGCATAATCCGTGATGGTATTGATGCCCTGCCACATGCTTTGAGAGTCAGTTAAAGTGTTAAAGTGCTCCTCAGTACACTTCTTGTAGCAGCCCTTCAGTTCCTTGATGCCTCTCCTCAGTTTGGCCCTAGCAGTTCAATAGGCGTTCTGATCTCCTGACCAGAAAGCAGCATCACAGGCCCTCAACAGACTAATCACAGCTTTATTCATCCATGGTTTGTGGTTGGGCAGTGTGTGAATTTTCCTCTCTGTGGTGACATTGTCCATACAGAAGCTGATGCAGTCCAGCACAGATGAGGCATACCCTGCAAACAGGCCTGTGGTGGCCCTTTACGGGGCCCACTTAGGGCTAGCCTAAGGGCCCCCAGCGGGCTGCCCGCGCAGGGCCCCTGAGAATTTGCTCATTGGCAAAACGTTGGCCCCTTAGCGCTGGCCCTGTACGGGCAGCCCTTAGCCCCCAGGAAGCCCTAACTAGGCCCACACAGGGCCCGCACTATTCATCTACAACGGGTGCCCAACCCTGGTCCTGGAGATCTACCTTCCTGCAGAGTTCAGGCTGGGCACCCCTAATCTACAACAATATATCGGTTTCACTATCAATACTTTGCAGTTACTACAACTTAAGTCTTTGGGGAAAACAGCTATTATACATCTGAAATGGATGCAGTCACCACATAACTAATCTCTGTATTGTCAAACATGTACAGTAGTC
>JAFVLL020026706.1:0-13317 GCA_021397915.2 Tor tambroides
AGAAGTGGCCTTTTTTTTTTTTTTTTTAGTCGGAAACGCAGTGTAGTGCATACTGCGGTTCAATTTTCCAGGGAATCTTCGCAGCTGGGATTAGATGGCTTTTCTCCAGAAGGTTCTGTCCTAACCCAGTGACCTCTAAACTGTGGTTGGCGGCAGCTGCCTCGCAGATGTGCAGACAACCTTAGCCTTACTCAGCTTCGGCGAGTAAAACGTAATAACGGGGCAGTCGTAACTGATTACAACAGTGGAGTTAATTGTATGGATCTGTTTTATGGAATTTGTTTAGGTCTTTTTCCTCTTATTTAAATGAATATTTGTTCTAAGGTGCTAAGATAAAATTGCTTGGAATATGTGTCATTTTGATCAAGAACATCTGTGGAATTGCATGACGTGCATCTGTAGATTTGAACATTTGTGTATCAGATGGTGGTTACTTGCAACTGCATATCGTGCAACACTACACCACTTTTTATTGTAATGGATTGTTTTGGGATTCCATTAGTAATTTGTCGTTTGTCATTTAGATAATGGAGTCCCTTGACAGATGTTATCCAGACAAACTCTTCTCGGATCAGAACTGTGTCATGCAATCATAGAAGTGCTAGTATCTATCCCATAAATCAGTTTAAATTGTGGCATCTCAATGGGGCAGTCGTGGCCTAATGGATAGAGAGTTGGACTTGTAACCCGAAGGTCGTGGGATCGAGTATCAGGTCCGGCAGGGATTGTAGGTGGGGGGAGTGGATAACCAGCACTCTCTCCACCCTTAATACTACGACTGAGGTGAGACCCTTGAGCAAGGCACCAAACCCCCAATGGCTCCCCTGCTGCCCACTGCTCCGGGTGTATGTTCACTACTGTGTGCAGCCACTTGGATGGGTTAAATACAGAGCACAGATTCTGAGTATGGGCCACCATACTTGGCCACACACCACTTCTCTTTCCCTTTCCCTTTCCCTTCCCTTAATGATTGTAAGCGGCTAGCACTTATTTTGCATTTAAGTCCTGGTATATTAGTGATGATAATCAGTTATCACTGGTTTTGTATTTGAATTCTGATATCTCAACTGTTATAAACATGGTCAGTATGTATCTCAGTGATTTTAATCACTGTCTATATTGTAATTAAAATGACAATCACTGATTTTAATTATCATATGTGACCCTGGACCGCAAAACCAGTCTTATGTTGCACGGGTATATGTAGCAATAGCCAAAAATACATTGTATGGGTCAAAATGATCGGTTTTTTTTTGTTTGTTTTATGCCAAAAAATCATTAGGATATTAAGTAAAGATTATGTTCCATGAAGATATTTTGTAAATTTCGTACCGTAAATATCTAAAAATGTAATTTTTGATTAGTAATATGCATTGCTAAGAACTTCATTTGGACAACTTTAAAGATTTTCTCAAATCTCATTTTGATTTTTTGCCAAATATTGTCCTATCCTAACAAACCATACATCAATGGAAAGCTTATTTATTCAGCTTTCAGATGATGTATAAATCTCAATTTCATAAAATTGACACTTATGATTGATTTTGTGGTCCAGGGTCACATCTCTCATCATCTTTCACTAATCCTGATTTTGAATTCTGATGCCTCCATTACAGTTATAAGTTATGACTGATTTTGCATTTGAATTCTGATATTTCAGTGAACAGTCATCAACTACTCGATGTCAGTGATTCTAATCATATATGTTATTGATTTTGTTTTACTTTTATTTTAATATCAACTATCACTGATTTCAGGTTTTGATTTTCATGTCTCAGTGAGTACAGTTATTATCTTTCACTGATTTTGAGTTTGAATTCTGACATTTTAATCAGTAGTTATAGACTCATTTTAACATTTTAATTACAATCAGATATCACTAATTTTGCATTTGAACTGACATCTCATTGAATTCAGTGTCAACTATCATGGTTTTGAGTTTTAATTCTCTTCTCAATGAATACAATCATCATCAAAGTCAAAGTCTGCTTTATTGTCAATTCTGCCACATGTACAGTACATACATACAGAGAATTGAAATTGTGTTACTCTCAGACCCTTGGTGCATATAGTTAACACTAAACACTAACAGTAGAACGTAAAAATACAGATAAATACAAATCAAATATCTTTAACTGATTCCACTTTTGAATTCTGATGCCTTGTTTAAAGACTTTGAATTCTAATGTTTCCGTAAACAGGCATCAGCTTATCTCTGATTTTGAGTTTTAATTTGAGTTTGACATCTCATTGATTTTAATCAGCATTTATCATAGATTTAAATGATCGTTTCATCTCAATTCAATATCAGCTATAACTGATTTTGAGTGTTAATTCTCATGATCATCTCTTATTCTGAATTCTGATGACTCATTTGTAATAACTGATGTCAGAATTTCAGTGCAAAATCAACTGATGATTGCAATCAACTACTGCTTATTCTGATGTCTCAAAGAACACAGTCATCAACTATCAATGATTTTGAGTTTAAGTTCTGATGTGCAATCCATTAAAATCAGGAATTATCAGTGATTTTGAGTTTGACTGCTGATGTTTCAATTATCACAATTATCACTGATTTTGCATATGATTTCTGATTCCTCAAGTATCTTTATCAGCAGCTCTCACTGGTTCGGAGTTCAAATCCTGATGCCACAATCACTACAATCATGAATCATTAGTGATTTTGAGTTTGACTTCTGATGTTTCATTTACAGTTATCTCTGATTTTGAATTTGAATCCTGATGCCATAATCATTACAATCATGAATTATCAGTGATTTTGCATTTGACATCTTATTTTTAAATTACAACTATCACTGATTTTGAGTTTGAATTATTCAAACTGTATTACATTCACCAATTCTGAATCATTTAGCTATGAAAACAAATGTGATTTCCTTCTAATAATGAAAAGTATAGTATTTCGTTCTAGCACAAAAGTTGCAGTAGATCCAAAAACCTGGTATCTTTTGATAAGCAGGGTAATTTGGTGCAAAGTGTTACTAAAGTGTCCCAGAAAGACCTGTCTATGGCCTTCCTGTGTTCTGTTCATAAATCAGTTTCCAGTAACATCTGCAGCAATAATGCTAATGTAGGCCAGAGACAAGAAAGTGCATTGATTTCATTTCCCGGTCCTCTGTGTAGTTTTGGACTAGATTATACGGGAATGTCATATGTAAGTGGAAGATTAGAGAAACCTGAGTCTATGGGGACTGAGACTATGTGCTCTGCCTCACAAGTAGAAGAGCTTTAGTTTAAGACGTCTGTTTCCCCTCCCTCGCACTTTCACTCACACTTAAAGCTTAAATAAAGCCCAAGAGAAAGACCTCATGCTTGTTCCAGACTAAGTTTTCATGTAATTGGTCAAGCGTCTTTTTCTCCTTTGGCGTACCGACAATGAAACATATCTAGTGCTGTCATCTCTGGCAAGGATCTTTCAGTTTAATTAGAGAAGCTCTGAGTTTTCCATTGTGTGGTTTTGCTGAAGAGTCAGAAACATTTTGTGTAAATATCCTTGTGCGTCTCATCTGGCATTGTTTTAGAAATTAAGAAAACTTAACTCTGTTTACTTTCAGAACACATTAATGGTGTTATTGTAAAATTATTCATCAGTGCACATTCTTCCAAAGAAGAATTTGTTTGTTTTTGTAATTTTTCCTCAAAATATAATCATTTGCTTCACCTCTGAATTTACTTTAAACTGCTTTGCTAAGCTGTTTCTATCACTTAATGCTAAGTAGCTATTGAAGTATTGATTTAGGGTAGGTAATGCCGCCAGTATTAAAGTCTTGTCAGTACTAATTAACTAAGTAATTATTCCAATTTAACACAAGTAAATTGATGGCAGTTCATTTAAAAACATTTCCTTAATAGCTTTCCTTTTATTGCCGAATATCCTGTTATCCTGCACTCTGAAAAATGACACATTATAGAAATAAAATGTTGACTTCAAATATGAACCTACAATTATAAGTATATGTGGGCTAAGTATTTGAATGACAATCTACATATTTTGAATCCATGTATGGCTAGCTGGTTTGTTTACAGTCATTAGCTAGTACTAGCTTGTTTAGTTAAAGTAGCTAGCATGTTTCAAAACACAAGTTGACTCTTTTTTTTCCCCTCCATGAAATATATTTATTGAATGATTTGAAGGTTAATGAACAGTTAAGGATTGTTAACTAGCTAGTGTCATGAATCTGTGCTGTTACCACAGTAAGTTTACCACAGAAATACTGTTATTCCTACTAATGTAAGACTATAATAAATTAATATGAAATCTCTTTCAAACAGTGTAGGTCAACACAAATTATAGTAGTGGCAATAACTTTAAGTAGAAAGTGTGTTTGCCATCCTTTTTGTATGGGATGGTTCTGTGAATGTTTAACCCTTACGAAAATTAACCATGGTTTTATTATTGTAAAAGTGCAGTAACCATGTTTTTTTTTTTTTGTTTTTTTTTGTTAATTACCATTTGTACATCCACAGTTTTAATACAAATACCATGGTTAAACTATGGTTAGTGTAGCAAAACCATGGTAAATTTGTGGTTATCATGGTTTAACTATAGTAACCATGTTTTTTTGGTTTAATTTGTATTAAAACCATGGTTAATTTTCATAAGTGACTCCATTTAATAACCACTAATAATCAGTAAGGTATTAATAATTATTGCTGCTATATAAATACCCCGTACAACCTGATTGCACATTCTTCTTGCACATTCCTTCTTATATTATTTTTTTATTAAGTTTACAGTATACTGTCCTGCACACTTTTTTTTTTTTTTTTTGGCACATTTTAATTTATTTTTTATCTCTACCTCATTTATTTTTTATTTTTTATATTTATGTTTATTCTTTGTGTTTCTATTGCATATAATTGCACTGTCCATGGAGCAGACCTGACTAACATTTCACTGCTGGTTATACTCTAATTGTGTATGTGACAAATAAAAAAAATCTTGAATCTGTATCTTGATCTCTAAGTGAATGATTCAGTTCTTCAATATTTATTTTTCTGAACTGGAATTATATTTATGCTCTCACGTTAGTGACATTCATTGTTCATTCATTGTAATGTATAATAATGGCATGAGAGTTTGCTGAAGGCATCCTGTCAAACAGGAAGCAGTCAGTGTAGTGAACGTGTGGGATGTTTTTGAGTAGGTACGAGATAAACCCCTTCAGCAGTAGCACCTGTCCATCCTTTATCCGACGGCATTTGTTCTGAGACGTGACTCTCGTCTTTATGTCCCCCTTGAGGGAATAAGTGTTCAAACTCCATAGCCATGATACTTTCTGTGGTATAAGCAGTTCTTTTGATACCGTCATATAAAGCCGTGCATAAATAGTTTGCCCTTTCATTATATCCTTGTGGTACAAAAAGCTTGAAAGCATTTTTGACTTGTATTAGATTACACTGTACAAGCTTTACCCATGTTGGTGTTACAACTAGATTTAATCTGAAACCTGAACAAATTTGTAAATGTCAAATAACAGCAAGTACATGGAACATGATTATCAGCAAGCGTTTTCAATGTTGCTGTCTATCTCTAGCACACAGTAGCCTTATGAAAATGTACTATGGTTTTACTGTTTTAACAGTAATATTTTGGGGTAACTATGAATCATTGTAGATTAATTATTGATTAAAAGAAGAGATATGTTAGTATATTTAATATACTACAGCTGTGAGGGTTTCTTCAGTTAAACCTATAGCTATAGTTTTTAAAATGTTTCTTATTTTTAACAACAAAAACCATTATTTATTTGTTTGTTGTCAAAATTGGATATTTAATTGGTCATGCCTTTTTCCTGAGTTTTTAAATTTGTTTCTAAATGTTTCTTATTTTTAACAACAAATACCATAATGTAGTTTTTTTTCTTTTAATTATTGTTATTGTTAATATTGTATATTTAATTGTTCATGCCTGTTTCCCCTGTTTTTAAATTAGTTTTTATATTGACTTTATTTTCCATAAAAATTACCATAATTTTGATTTTTTTTAAATTGTATTGATATTGATAATATATTAATATTTAGATATATTAATATTAATTTCCCCCCATTTTTACATTTTATATTTTTTTGTGTCATCTAACACTCAATTTCAGTTAATTATTTAAAAAAAACTGTAATAGGTATTTCTTTATTTTCTTATAATGCAATGTGTGCCGCTTTGGATAAAAGTATTTGCCGAATGAATAAATTAATACCCATTTTTCATATTGTAAATGGTAATGTTGTGATGCCCAAATTCACTTGTAGCATCTAAAATTATTGATTGGAATTTAAATATTTGTCATTTGTCAGTTTATTTATTTATTTATTTATTTAGTCATTTAGCAGACGCTTTTATCTAAAGCGACTTACAAATGAGGACATAAGAAGCAATCAAAAATCCGTTATCAGCCATAACATAACAATGAATGCAAAAAAAGTTTCTTTTCTCGTGAAATGACTGTCCTATTTTGCTGATGTCATCTAGGCCGAGTTGGCTATTGGATCATTTCAACCAATAGTCATACAGCTGTTTGAGCATTGTTTTAGCACATGTTTGTGGGTGGAGTTTATCCACAGACCACAAAAACATCACTCTATTGATGGTTTCCCTAATTTTTGATTATCATAAACTTTCTGGCTTATCAAGCTTATCACATGAATTGGTTGCATTTTTCATGGGAAGCATTTAAAGTATCGTCTGAAATGTTAAAGCATTACCAGAGAGATATGTTTGTGTGTGTGTGTGTGTTGGTCCGTGCTGCTGTAATAAGAGTAAGACCTCAGCTCTCTTTAATAGGGTGACAGGGCACATGGGCCGCAGTCGTTGAAGACCATTTAGCTAATTATGCATTCTGCATTTTAGAATGTGGCGTCAATGGTTTGTTTGTACAAACCGAAACTTATTTAGATGTAGAAGATGTTTTGTTCAGATGAAGATTGCACAATAGACAGATGAAGATTCCACAGTCTTTTGTGGTGCTACACTTAAAGTCTGAAGTCTTCATCCATAATAGGTCATATAATGAACACCAATGACTAGACAATTAAACTACCTTTGCCAGGAGACAGAGACGTTTAATGAGCCTGTGAAGTTATAAGCAACTGCTTATGATTTAACTTCCCTATCACATCGGGTTCATTAAGTTTTCCTGAAGCAGTTCAGGAGTTTTTCCACAGTGTCGGTTTGCATCTATGTAGCCATGGAGCCTGAATTTAAAATGTCTATAAAACGCTATCGAGCCAAGAATGCCTATTGCTTTTAGCGTCCACGTTAATTAGAGCCGAACAGAGACTTCATATAAAGCATGCAGGCTTTGGTTTTTCATAGTAGCAGCTTAATTGTGGCGTTGTAATGAGGAGAACCAGCAGGATATGGTGATTTGAGGGTTAGAGATCTGCTGGGTTGGCAGGAGCTGGTCTCACAAGTCTTAACACTTGATTCTGGATTGTGATTGGATGAAACGTTTGTGCTGGTCAAGACCTGCCATGACTGTACTTTAAGTAAAAGTACTTTAAGTAATCACAATGATAGTACATACAGTTTCAGTGCTGGAAGTCAAGTTACTTATAAGCCTGTTTTAAATTTCTTCATTTACAGGGGTAGTTCACACAAAAATGAAAATTCTGTAGCTATTTTCTTATGTTTTTCCCAACCTGTATGACTTTCTTCTATGGAACACAAAAGAAGATATTTTGAAGAATGTTGGGAACTAAAGAACACAGGAGCTCATTGGCTTCCATTGTATGGGGAGAGAAGATTTTTTTTTTTAATTAACATGTAAAATAAAAGGTGTTATTGTATGGATTATTCTGTATTTTATTGCAGTAAAACTAGGGAGCTGCTATATGCATTAAAAATAATTTTGATTAAAATATTTATTTGGTTATTTGTTGTTGGATGTCAAATTTGTAAAAATTGTATTTTTAAAATATAATTTTATGTGCAGTCTATATTGTAGTTTACATTTGTGCAATCAGCTGCTCAGCTGTATAGATTTATATTTGTTTTAAATAAAAATGTTTTTTTAATTTTTAAATAGAATATATATATATATATATATATATATATATATATATATATATATATATATATATATATATATAAGCACAACAAATAAAAATTAAATTTTTATTATTTTGAAAGATATATTTTTAACTTATTTTTTAGTAATTTCAGTACTTAAAATGTTTTATTTCATAAGGCAACATTTCTGATTCGTTATAGTTTAAATGTTTCACCTGATATTTGAATTTTATTCTATTTCAGCTTTATTCCGATTAACTGAAATGTTTTTTAAAAAATATTGCAAAATACTGCAGAATAATTGTTAGTCGCAGCCCTAAAACTGTAATACTAAAATAATTATGCTGATCATTTGTAACAGAAAATAAATGAATTGGAATATAGACAAATTAAGACAAGTGCAAAATAGCTGCATGTTCAATGGTGGTCTCAGACTTCAGGACCCCTGTGTGTTACAAATCATGGTTTCTAAATTCAGTGCATGTAATGTTCTAAATTCTCAGCTGTGGATTCTAAATTAATGCTAATTAATGTAAGCCATCATACACACATGTTGTCCCTGTCTGCGTAACATGGACTTTAAACAGAAACAAATCTGTTCAGCAGATTGTTGATTTGAGTAATTCACCTTCACCAAAAAGAGGAATAATCAGTTTTTTCCACTTGCAATAAACAGATTTTGGTGGACATATTGAATCATTCTTTGAGCAATTTGGGATTTTTGGTGTGATTTTAAGCTTGTGACAGAAACTTGGCCCAGTCTGGCTCTGAGTGCTCTGTTACCCACAATCCCCTGTCCAGATATGCCTTTCCGTCTGTTCTCAGTGAATCAGCTCACTCCAGACATCCATCATGTCCCTGAATAGTGACTCCTCAGGGGCTGAAACACAGTATCATGCTCTTTCCAAACAAGGGGCTTCTTCCACGCTAGCGAGAGATTCTTGCAGTACCAACTGGATGTGACGTCACCGAAGAGCAACCGTGCCACCAGCAGTGACCCCAGCACAGTGTCTCTTTTATTCAACTGGTCTTGAATTCTTGAAAGATGTGAATTGGTTCTTGGTGTTCTGTAACTCCTGTGTTTCCTGTCTTCAGATGGTTTTTGTTACATGTCTTATCAATCTTCTGCTACATGGGAGACATCTGTTCACCACATGCCATCTACATACAGATGGGCACTGTTCATTGACTGCAGTCACTCAAAGGATTGTTTTATGTTGTGTTGTTTCTTTATTTCATATCCAGCAAAAAAAGTAGCCAATAGTGATGAGAAAAAACGTCATTGGGTTGCTTGAACAAATTCAAACAGGCATCAATCTAAAAAATTTTTAAAAAAAGGCAAATTCCGTAATTTCTAACCCTAATATAGTTCAAAAACTTTGACTTACTTCTGTGGAGTAGAAATGAAGCTATTTGGAAGAATGTTTCAACTGTTTGTGTCCATACAATGAATGAAGTCAATAGGGATCCAAAACAGAAAACATTTGCTCAAATCTAGGGGTGTGCAATATTTTTGTCTACGATAATATCATAATTGTTGTTTTAACGATATGCGACCTGACATTATCAAGTAAAAAGTCCAACAGCATTCATTGCGTGATGAAGCCAATTAGAATATAGTTAGAATGCCCCTATAATTCAGGTTATGAAAGCAAAACAATATCCCTGTATGTTCTTTTTTTAATATTTATAAGATATGAAATTATGTAACATCACACAAGCAAGAGTGTTGTTTTTCTGAATATTAACGTGTGAGCGTGATCACAAATGTGATGGGCTATTAACAGTAAAAAAAAGTTCATATTGAGTGTTACATTTTTGACGCAATATTGTCTTTTTTTTATTTCGCCAATAATATTCACCAACAAAATAGTACCAAACAAAGCCAGAGCAGAACATTTGTTCATCTCAGAGCAACATTGTAGTGTTTCATTCCTGAATGAATCTGTTTGTGAATGAATCATTTGAATCAGTGATTCAGTAATCTGCCACCTACTGGTGGTTTCAGTGTCATGTTTATTTATCCAGGACCAGTGAAGATACCAGCATAAAAACATACTAAGCAAAATATTGTTTAATTATCGTTATCGAAAAAATCACAAAAATATTATCATTAAACCATTTTTTCTCAACATCGTGCACCCCTACTCAAAACATGTTTGATTTCCTTCGATTGGATGTAATCATAATCCGAAACTAAAATACTGGAGTCTTTGCAAAACATACACTACATAATTTTCTGAAATCTGTCAACTCAGATATGCAAATTGGCTCTGATTTTTCGACTAGCCTTGACTCATCCAGAAAAGTATACTTCGGTACGCTAGAGTATGCGTACAGTAAATGTGACAACTTTCATCATCAGCATAGTGTATTTGTATTGTATTCATATAGCCAGCTTTTTCTAACCATGTGTACTTTGTATACTTGCAGTACATGAGCCTTGAATTCTTTGCACTAATTAGTTTGTCCACAAGGTGGCAACACTGGCCCAGACCGCTGTTTCACAGTCCAAAAAAAAAAAAGTGAGGCGACGGGACAACAATAGACGCCCATGTTGATGAGTGCTTATGTGAGGAGGTTTAGAGATGCATTCATCAATTTATCGTTCATAACTACTGTAGAGAAATAGCGCAGACACTGGACAGATGAAAAGTTCTGGTGCACATATACTGAGTGCCTGTGTTCATGTATACTAGGGCTGTGCAATTAATCACATGCGATTCTCATGCGCATCTCGTCAGTAAAGCCGGTTCCGTGATTGGCGGTAAATCTCCATCACCTGTTTTCAATTTGCATTCAATTATGCATTCAATTATGCATTCAGTTGCATTCAATTTGCATTCAATTATGAACGCGATATCGCGTAGCTTGTCAGTGAACTACAGCTCTGTGTATTAACTGCCGCTCCATTTGAAAACAGGTGATGGAGATTTACCGCCAATCACGGAACCGGCTTTACTGACGAGATGCGCATGAGAATCGCATGCGATTAATTGCACAGCCCTAATGTATACTATCAAATGAAGTACGTTTTGAAAGGCTATACATTCGGCTGTACGCATACTAGTGCTTGCGTCAAAACTGAAGTATAGGTATTTAGGTATTTAGCTGACAGTCCTAACATTAACATGCTAATGCACAGCATGTTGTTAGGTTAGCACGTTTAAATGAGGAGTTGTCTCTAAATTCATTTTTGCATCCCTGTTTAGAAAAAAGCAGCTAACTAAATCTAGAAAGTCAACAAACAACCTAGCTAATTGGCTAGTTGGTTGTTGGGGAGCTAGTTAGCACTAGGGGTGCGACGATAAATCGATTCGTGGATCGCTTCTGTGATTTTCTGAATGCATTGCTATTCTCTCTGGAATTGATTCTAAGCTTGGTTTTAACAGCAGATGGCACTGCGTGCTTTAGAAACAGCCATACTCTGCTTGCTTACACACACACACACACACACACACCACTTGAACACAAAATAATCATTCATAAAGTTCAAAAAGGTTTTAGCGAATTACAAGAGTGTTCACAGTGGGCTGTGTTTACATTAATCTCATGTCATAAAAGCCGAGGTGCAAGTACATTTTAACCACTTACACTATTCAGCCAAACACACAACCGGTCTTCTTCATAAGCATTTGAGTGTGCAGTTAAAAACTAGCCTAGAGTGCCAACTACTGTTAAAAACATAGCTCAGAATCGATTCCAGACATAATCACGATGCATTCGGAAAATCCCAGAATCAATCCACGAATCGATTTATCGTCACACCCCTAGTTAGCATTTTAAGTAAAGTACTTTACTTTTATTTATGAAATATGGATTACCTAAACTTGTTGAACATACGTCTTGGGATTTGCGGTTTCCCGCCAAATGGATGTCATCTGGCCTTGAGCAGTGTTTTCATCCTGATCAGGTCTTGACCAGAACTCCAGTGATGGCCGTTGAGAGACATAAGAGGAAGTGCTCTACATTTCTCCTTAGGTGCTTTCCAGTGCTTCCCTCGACATCCGTACGCCGCCCCACTCAGGAAGGGAATTGTATTGGGAATGTCTCCTGAGTGCCCCCAAGGGTGCAGCTGAGATTATAAATCATTATTATGTAATGTTATGGATTTTTCCTCCAGATAGTGTAGGCGATTTAGGAAGTAGAGGAGAGGCAATATGCAGGTAGTGGGCTCAACAGAGCTCAGTCCTCAAGTGTTTAATGGCACTGTCAGCACTGACGTTTCCCCTCCTGCTACTCTTAAAGAGTGCAGGAACTTAAGTTTGACATGGAAGAGCGGTGTTTCATTACTTCCTGTTCACTGTCGCTGACAGCTCAGGTGCTGATTCCTAATTTCCTTTTTTTACACAAGAAAACCACACTCGCCTATTGCCCTATTAGAGTTCTGATTGGCTTGTGACATTTTTCAACCAATTAGAGTCCTCTTACTAAATCTACTGAAACATCTTGAAACTAAACCCCCGAAAGTATGCTTCGGTTTTGACGCCAACGTTAGCATATGCATATAGCCAAACACGTAGCCTTTCAATGTAAATTCTGGCTAAATCTACACTAGGGATGTGCATCTCTGAAGCCGATGCGATACGCATCTCGATGCATAGCCAACGATACGATACATCAAAGAGACATATGAAGCAGCTACTGATGCGATTCACCCCTATTGCGATGCAGTGTGATCCGATTTTGATTCTATTCAACACAATGCAATGCAATACGATGCAATGGAAAATATTGGTCACAAATTATTGGTCACTTTCAAAATAATAAAAGTATAGCGCATCTGCTAATAATTATATATAAATAAATCTGTTTTTACCGATGCAAATATGTTGGAAACGATGCATCGTGATACAAATGCCAACTTGTATTAGACGGACAATTTTTTTAATCAATGCATCGCATCGTTAACTATTATGCCAACGCACTGATGCGAATCAGTGACTCTTACCATCGCTAATCTACGCTAATCTGGATACATTTGAAAATGCATCTTTTTCTCTGCATTTTGCCTTTTTGTCCTATGGAAACTGAGTTTTGAAGATGCTCTCCCTAGTGGATAAATGTGAAAATGCAGTTTTCACATTGTAGTGTGGACCGTGAAAACTGAAGTATTCGAAAACGATATAGTCTCAGCCTCAGATGTCACGCCCATGGAAAGTTGGCTAAACATCTGATGCATATGGCACACTTTTCTGGAAACACTTCAGGAATGTCGAAGTCGTCATCTGACTGGTTGAGTGTCGCGTTTATTTTCGGTCCACCGGGAAACAAAGATGCCGTGG
>JAFVLL020026707.1:0-22465 GCA_021397915.2 Tor tambroides
AGCACAACAACAGTGATCAGCAATAATGATAAGCCTAATACTCACAATAAAAATAATAAGGTCATATAGATCATAACACAGTCTCAGAGGTAAGACGTGGATTATCCTTCAGATTTCTTTTCATCCTGAAATGCGAGGCAAATGTTGGATCACAATAATTAGGAACCACAGTTTCCACAAATCCCTTCACTCGATTGGGATGTTCTTTTTTATTCTGGACGGCAGTGACTTTAACATTGAGCGTATTTTGCAGTATCAAACACGTTTATACCGATTTCATCAGGCTCCGAAAATTCTTCACAAAGAACACAAAGAATGGCCTTCTCAGCTGCCATAGTTGCAACTCTTGCGTCATCAGAACAGGGTGTTCAATGCATCACCGTTTCCGTTTAATAAACGTTTTGCACCATTTTTTCAGGGCTGAACGCAGCCTAGGTCACAACAGAAACTCAAAACACACAAACATGTGACAAACCTGAGTTCATTATTTAATAAATGTACTTATTCAATCATTCAAAAAATAATAACAAAATTTAAAAAAAATTGGTGTGAAAAATTACATTTTGAGTTTGGCTGAGGGGGCATTGCCCACTCAAGCCCTCACACTTAGACAAAACTGTGTGAAACCAGGACTTTGTTCCAATTAGGGCAATGGCAAGGGGCCTCTGTTCTAAAGGGCAAGTAGGAACAATATAATCCCCAAGTTAAACATTAATCACGGAAACATGATTCTGATATGACCTTCTCTTGGTCTGATTTCTGTACACAGATGTCTTGATGTCTTTCTTATTTCTTAAACTGGGTGATGGAAGAAATCATCATGCAGGTTGTATCATTTTTCTTTTTATGGTTTGTTATATGCAATAGGGATAAACTGAGCAAAAACACATGAACGACCAATTATTTTTGTGTGTAATTCCTTTGTATCCAATGTTGCTTATTATATTGGTAAAGCATAAATATTTGCCACCCATTTCTGTGTATTTCAGGTTCTATATATTTGTTCAGAGTACCCAGTATCAGAAATCAGAAATGTTGTGAAAATGGTGCACTCAGAATTTAGACATTTTCTCTCTAGGTAACAAATATTAACAAATTGGCTTTGTGTTGATCAAATTCTGTGTTTCAGATTTTAATATCTTATATATAAACTTAATATGCAACAAAAAACTAAAACGGTAACTTAATATGCTGTGTAATAATCAGCAATCAACACTTTGATTTAAAGGAACAGGGGTTTGTGTGAAAATGGAACTGAAAACAGTCTCACTACTCTCAATATATCACTATAAAAAACACATTTTTTACATTTACTTTAGGTAAATCAAAGTAAAAATCCACAGAATCAGAGAAAGTAAACAGAAAACTGAAGAAAGAAGAAAAAAACAACAACATATCAACATGTCTTCCAAAGACAACACAGGTGAGATACAAAGCAACTATTCTTTCTGAAGTTCCTATATATGCTATATATTAGAAGAGCAGATACATCTCATATTATTAATTTAATTACACATTTTTAAAACCTCACTTATCCATTATAATACATTTGCTGTTCAAATCCTGTCTTCTGTGATAATATGAAAAAAAGTTCACTGAGGAAATAAAAGCAAAGTATGCACGACAAAATTCAGTAGGGTAATAAAATATATGGCACTTGTTGTTTTCTGTTATATTTCGATAGCTATTAATGTACATAGTAATACATGTAACTTTATACTAACACATTTGTTTGATAATGTTTATGAAAAAAAAGGAAACTTTGTTATTTATTCTATTTCTTTTCTTCAATCATATTGATCATATTTTTTTAACCAGTGTAATAATTTATCACTATCATTTACACAATAGTGCAAAGTGCATGCAAAGCTTATTGCTTGTAACAGATACCATAAAAAACATGATCCAACAAACTTAACATGGACTTCGTTATAACAATTTCCTGATGCCACTGTCAAATAAAACAATTGCACTACCAATCTATCACATTTTACTGAATGAAAATATACAAGTACCAGCTTCAATAAGTGACATAATGCGGGTTCTTTTATGTTACCTAAGTTAATACATGAGCCGTTCAAAATTGAGGTGCAGTACATTTTACATTGTCGAGTTACAGTTTTAATATCTGAATATCTATGACAAAATGTGAATATTATTGAATATTTCAAAGAATAAATACATGGGTATACATGTTTTATTAAGCCGAGTTACAATTGCATTATTTAGGTTAATTATTTAGTCTGACCAGAATTGAACTTTCTGAAGTGCATGTATATGTGTTCACAGATATTTTTCTGTTTACACTAATATTCTAACATTAAGACAGTTTTAGCCCATGATAAAAGAAACTTAGAAGTTGAGATTGTACTGACAAAGGTGATATTGACAGCAATTCTTCTAAAAAATCAGGCATGTAATCAGCTAAGTACAAAAAAGAAGAAAAAACTGAACCAACCCCTAATGTCTTAAAAAGTAATATTGAATAATAATAATAATGTACATTTTACAGAATACTAAAATTACAATGCTAATTTCCAATTATTTTCTTATTTCTTATTTTCTTTCATTTCAAATGTAAAACCACAGATCTTTTGTTTAGTTAACGACAGATTTATAAACAATTTGGGGCAGCTGTGGCCTAATGGATAGAGAGTTGGACTTGTAACCCAAAGGCCGTGGGTTTGAGTCTCAGGTCCGGCAGGGATTGTAGGTGGGGGGAGTGAATAACCAGCACCCTCTCCACCCTCAATACCACGACTGAGGTGAGACCCTTGAGCAAGGCACCAAACTGCTCCCCGGGCGCCACAGCATTGGCTGCTCACTGCTCCGGGTGTATGTTCACTACTGTGTGTGTGTACTTGGATGGGTTAAATGCAGAGAACAAATTCTAAGTATGGGTCATGATACTTGGCCACACTCCCTTTCCCAATTCTCATTACAAATTTGGAAACTTGGTTGGTTAGCAGTTTCACACACACACACATTATAAGCAACCAAAACTTTCTCGAGCTTGCAGAGATGGAATTCATATGGAGTCATGTTTACTGTGACCAGAGGTGGAAAGTCCAGGGGCCAAAGAGTAGAAATCCTGCCATTTTTTGTTCCACCCATGAACTCAGCAGCTGATTTCACCAGAGGAGGAACCAAGACATTCCTTTCAAGTCACAAGCAAGTCTTCAAGCCATATCCCAAGTCCTCAAAGAGCTAAAGTTAATGATATAATTAAGTGACTAATTAAATGATGATTGAGCATTAATGATGAACACCTGATGTTAACAATCAACATCACTGAAGAAAAGAGAAACACGAGAACTACAACCGACTTCAGCCACAGCCTTGGATGAAATAAAAACAAACAAACAAAAAAACTATTTAGTTGGACTCTTGAGCCTGTCAGTAATTCAAAGAAATTTGTTTCTAAGCAATTGCAATATTGTTTCACAGCAAATATTCGTGCAATGCTGAATCAAACCTAAAAGTAGCAGATTAGCTTATGCTTTTGATGAACGAATGTTCTTGGTTTAAATCTCTTTGGTTTATTACATACATTTGATTATTAAAGGAAAAAAAAAAACTTCTATTAAGCAATTACCACCATAATGCTTCAAAATTGAGAAAAAAATTCCTGTTTAGGATTAGGCTTTTAGACATGAACATTTATCATATGATCCTCAACAGTGGTGACAATAATTATTCATACTGCATTGCATGATGGGAGTTTTTCATGCATTGCAGCATGAAGCGTTTTGTTGATTGTCACCATTGTTGAGATTCATATGCTGGTTCTTGATGTCTGTGTGTGTCTAGAGCATACGGGAGTTCAAATTTTTATATGTGTTACATAGATTTAAAATTCATTCACTGTAACTTTTAGAGACACACCTTGCTTGCATGCTGTAGTGTCACAGGGTTGATTATGTAAATCTTAAACATATAAAGGAAACAAAAGTTATTTTGGATAAAATCCAACCAGCTCATGATGATTATCTGATCACTGTAGAGTACTGATCTCTCTGCTTTACAACACCACATACAGTGCTACAGAGAGAGATCTAACACAAGAAGTCAAGGGTCAAGAGCCCAACTAAAGCAAACGCTGATCTCCATGATGGTGGCATCATTTTAACCAATAAAACATCAACATCTGATCCTCTGTAATTCTCAATAACAGCAGGTGTTCATCACTAATGCACAATCATCATTTAATTAGTCACTTAATTATCTCATTATCTTTAACTCTTTGAGGACTTGGGATTTGACTTGAAGACTTGCTTGTGCCTTTTATTTTCCATATTGTTTTTTTATTAGTTTTATAACAACAACATTTAACAACAACATGCCAAGAACACAAAACAAAGTACATAAATAAATAAATAAATAAAAGGGTAGACTACATTACAAATGACATAAGTGCCTAGAATAGTTACAAAGAAAGATAAAACACAAAAGAAAAAAAAAAGAAAAAAAAAAGGGGGAGATGAAATCAGCATGGAAACCACAGTATCACAAATATACCAAAAAAAAAAAAAAAAGTACTATTATTATTTAGCTGTTGGAGGAAAGGACCCCAGACCTTAGAAAACTTATTAAGACACTTTGATTCATTAAACCGTAATTTCTCAAGGTGTATGACAGAGGCCATCTCAGCAAGCCATCTCTGAAAACATGGGGGAGCAGTGGATTTCCACTCCCTCAATATAATTCTCTTGGCCACCACCATGCCCAACATTAATGCCAACTGCAAATAATAAGGCAAAGATGAAACTGTGTCAGAGTAACCAAAGATGGCCAATTCCACTTCAGGAAAGAAGCCTGGTTATATGCCGCAGAGTACCAAGAAAATATATCCTGCCCATACCTATGAATTTTAGGGCAGAACCAAAAAGAATGAGATAACGTTCCCGCTGTGCCCTGACATCGATCACAAACTGGATACACTGCTGGGTAGATCTTGTGGAGTTTGACTTTAGAATAGTGCAGCCTGTGTACAGCTATGAATTCTCTGCAGGATTTCAGACCAGAGGTCATCAAATAGGTTGATGCCAGCATCCTTTTCCCAAGCTACCCTAAGATAATCAGAAGAAATGTTTAACTGCGAAGAGAAGAGGGAAAAAAATTGCGAAACCATATGCCTAGCATCAGGTGCTAGTCGCACTAGATTATAGAATCAGTGTTCTTCCTGCTGGATCCTGTAATCGGAAAAAGCTTGCTGAACATAATGCCGAGTCTGCAAGCAGCGATAAAAATGAGAGTGAGAAAGACCATATTTAGTAAGAAGGTGATCGAAAGAGGCAAAGCGACCATCAGTGTATAGTTCATTAAATGTAGAAAGACCCTTATTATTCCACAATTGAAAGATTCTATCGCTCAGAGCAGGTGTAAAATTGTGATTTTTACAAATGGGAGAATATAGAGAAGGCTGTGTGACACCAAGAAATTTCTTAATTTGTTTCAATATTCTTAAAGAGCTATGTACTACAAAATTTTTAGAAATGCTCCTTAAAGGAGCATTTAAACTGGCAAGTAATAAAGCAGGGAGAGAGCTCTTGTTTACAGAATGAGATTCCATGTGAATCCATGTAGGAAAATCTGCATTCTCATTAAAACTGGGCGAATCAATACTCCAATACATCAAAGCCCTTACGTTTGCGGCCCAATAATAATGTTGAAAAACTGGCATTGCCAGCCCCCCCATAACTTTAGATTTTTCTAAGTGTGCCTTAGAGATACGATGAGTCTTAAAACTCCAAATAAAAGGGAAAATGATAGAATCTAGATTTTTAAAAAACGATTTAGTAAGATAAATGGGTAGATTCTGAAACAGATATAAAAACCTTGGAAGGACCACCATCTTTATAGCATTAACACGGCCGATTAATGATAAAGGCAAAAGCCTCCATTTTTCAATGGTGGATTTAAGGCTCTTTATTGCAGCACTAAAATTAAGTTTAAATATATCTTTTGGATCTAAGGGAATAACCAATCCTAAGCAGTGTTCGAATTGTGTCAAAGCTCTTGGGGGGTCCCCCTAACCAGACCCCCCCCCCCACGCCCCCTTCAAAAATAAATAAATAAAATTAAATAAATAAAACCTTATAAAGTGATTCATATTTTTTGTCTTATCCTCATTATCGTTGAGAAAACCTAATTCTAAGATAAAAGCTTATTTTACGATTATCTGTGAATTATGTGCACCAAACAATCACTAAGCAAAGAAGAATTAAATATCTAGCCTAGGGGTGTGCTATATAGACAAAAAATGATATCTTGAGGCAGTATTTTGCTGAGTGTGTTGCGCTGCAGGACTGCCTTGGACAGCTGACTCCTAAAGTTTTTGATATTCTTCATATTCTGAGTGGTCACTTATTACCAGTGACTTGCTGCCACCTACTGGCGGTTTTAATTTCACATTTAAAGTACCTTTTCATTTTTTAAAATAATTTCAAATATCAGTATTCAACGTTTTAGGATTAAAATATCAAAACACTATTTCTGCATTTGTAACTGCAGGTTAAATGCATTCATGTCCTGCATTAAACAGTGTGTAAATACATCTAAATGCAGATTCTGTGTTTCCTCTGCATTGCAAAGATGAGTTTTGTTGATAATTATTTTATTTGTTTGGTAACTGCCCCAAATATCTTATTATTCTATTTGACTTTATTGATTAAAAGAATTTGAGCAAAAGATAATGCACACTTCCAGAAAAAAAGGCTTTATAAATGTAAAAATGTCCATAAAGGGTAAAAATCAAGATAAACTTGTTGGAAAAGATTAATTTCTGTCACTGCTGTGAACTGAGTCATTGCGACTGAACCGAATCATTTAAATGGTTGATTCATTCAGGAACGAAACACCGTCATGTTGCTCAAAGACGCAAAACAGCGTTGTGGCTTTGTTTGGAACCATTTTTGTCGGCGAAATAGAGCAAATATATTCAATATAGTGTCTAAAATGTAAGTCTATTAATATCAACTTCTTGTTTATTGATCTGTTGTATAAAATCAATATCACATTTGTGATTTTTGTGGAAAAAAATGGCACTCTTCGTGTGATATTGATTAACTATATGAAATTATATAAATATACACATTTTCTGCCCCCATGTCTTGATTTCTGGGAGCATAAATGCATTTTTTTCCAGAATGAATCATGCCGTGAAAGAACGCAATATAAATGAGCACAGTCAGTCTAGCTAGTGTTTAAGCACTCATAACTCCTCATCTGTACGATAAATGAATCTCTTACTTTTATCGTAGGTACATCTGCACTTATGTACGCTGTACATACGCATAAAAATAAAATACGATGGTTAATGAGCAGGTCTAAACTTAATACAGCAATCAAATCTTTTTTTAATTTTAATTTTCAGTAGTTTTATGTTTCAAGTATTATAGTTTTATTGAAAAGCCAGGGGACCCCCCCCCCCCAAGTATATTTTTTTGGGTGTTATGGGGGGTCCCTTAATGCTTATGGGAGGTCCGGGACACCCGGGACACCCCCCCCCCCCCCCTCCCCAATTCGAACACTGATCCTAAGTAAGTGAAATGGTCACAAACAATTTTTAAAGGGAGGGACTCTAAAAAATTTGTTGAAAAATTATTGCCAAGGGGAACAAAACATACTTTTATTCCAGTTAATTGAATATCCAGAAAAAGAACCAATTTTTTTAATCAAATCCATTAAAGGAGGTAAAGAGTTGACAGCATCTTTTAAGAATATAAGCAAATCATCAGGATATAGAGAGAGCCTAGTCTCTACTGACCCAATTGTAATGCCACTAATAGAGGCTTGATGCCGAATACTTACAGCCAGTGGCTCCAGAGCCAAATTAAATAACAAGGGACTAAGGCAACATCCCTGCCTAGTCCCACGGTAAAGTGGAACATAGTCAGATTTGTCCAAATTAGTGAGTACTGCAGATTTTGGGTTTGCATAAAGCACCTCAATGTATACGAAAATTTTTTCCAAACCCAAACTTATTTAACATGGAGTATAGATATTGCCACTCGATGTGGTCGAAGGCCTTCTCGGCATCTAGAGAGATAACAGTTGCCTTAGACCACTTAGAATCTACATTATACGTAAGGAATAATTGACGACGGGCCGTTGAATTATTAGAAAAATAATGCACACCCGAGGTGGTGATGCGGCCACGGCCTTGACGAGTTACACCTCGGGTGTGCATTATTTTCTAATAATTCAGCGATCGGAAGTCAGTGTCCTTGATTACGGTTGCCACACCATCAACACATCGATGAGATGATATATTTCAAGGGATTCGTCCGGTTTTTGTACTTGAATCGCTATTGTGAGTAGGATTATTTCTTCCGCGTCTCATCCATCGCCTCCGTTGCTAATTCCAAAACGTCATTTCCTAGTAACTGAGGCTTGAGCCGTTGATAACAGACAAATGCTGCTAATAACTAAGTTATGAGAGAGAGAGAGAGCGTGCGTGAATTTGCCTACCTCTCTGAGTCTGTCTCTCATCAGTGTTCGGCAGCAGCGTCCCTACTAGTGAAACTTTAAGTTCATTTTCCTCACGAACAGTGTCGTTGTTGCCTTCGCTTGTGAGAAATGTCATGTACTTTTAAGTTGTTAAACTATTTACTGACAAAGTCGTCAGAGCAGCGCTAACAACATTAGCGCGTATGTTTTCATGTGTGCAAACTAGACCTTTTGAAATAACTGAAATCATTTGGCGAAGTGATACGGAACTGTAATGCGGTCAAGAGCTGCCTGGAACTACGTTCGCCGTACGTTTCCCTGAAAATAATTGCACACCTTAGAACGTTCGTCAGCCAATCAGATTCAAGCATTCAACGGCCCCGTAGTATAAATAACATTTAACAAGTGATGAACATTTGAAAAAGAAAATCTACTTGAAATAAAACCAGTCTGATCGTGATGAATTAATGAAGCCATGTGTTTGCTCAAACGAGTGGCCAGCACTTCAGCAACAATCTTCTGATCACAGTTAAGCAAGCTTAATGGTCTATAACTAGAAGGATCAATGTCATCCCTGTCTTTTTTCAATAATAAGCAAATGTTCGCTTCATAGAGAGAACGGGGAAGTTGTTTATTTTCAAAAGAATAATTTATCATTCTCAGCAACAGTGGAGCAATAATATTTGCATGAGCTTTATAGAGTTCAATACAAAACCCATCAGGCCGTGAGGCCTTACCATTTGGAAAAGACTTGATAGCCTTCAGAATTTCATCCAAAGTGAACTCTTTATCCAGATCGCTTCTGGCATCCTCACTAAGCTTCGGCGTGTCAATTGTATCAAGAAAATCAGTAATTTCTGAAATGGGCACATTACATTTTGAAGTAAAAAGATGTTTATAATATTCCAAAAAACGAGCATTAATTTCCTTTGGATTGGTTAATAACACACCTGAGTCTGATTTAATTTGGAAAATAGCTCTATTGGCCTGTATGCCTCTTAACTGCCGGGAAAGTAGTCTTTCAGGTTTGTCACCCATCTCAAACTGCTTACGTTTTATTTTAAGCATCATGTTACTGACTTGTTCACTCAAAATATTATTATACTCATACTTAAGTTTTAGCATAACATTAAGATCTGACTGAGATTTAGATAATCTATAGGCATTCTCCAAGGTTGGAAGCAAGGTTTCAATTTCGGCAAGCCTTCTACATTTCTCCTTCTTCCTGCTCGATTCATAAGCAATTATATTCCCCCGCAACACTACCTTAAAAGTCTCCCAGAGAATGGAATCAGACACATCACCTTTATCGTTGAATTCAAGAAACTGCTTGATGTGAGAGGAGATGTATGTGTGAAATTGCTCCTGCAAGAATAAATAACCCAGTCAACACGTGAGGTCACGCGATGATCACAGTGATATCACACCATTCTCATATGGTGATACTCACAGTGTGAATAATATGTGGGATTCACATGCCAATTCAAAATGTTGAACAGGTTGAAAGCAGTTCAAATATCAGTCACAGGGGGACTGTTCTATTTCCTGTTTCTCAACACTATCACAGTGATATCACAGTGCTCTCACATGATGAGCTCATGAGTGCACGCCCAGCTAACAGATTTCTGTTATAAGATACAACTGAAACATGCATTACCATCGTGGTGAGTAGTGTTTGCTTTAGTTGGACTCTTGACCCTTGACTTTATAACATTAGATTTTTTTGGGGCTGCTGCAACTGTGTTTGTAAAACACATTTGTTATGGCAAGAAAAACCAAAAAAAGACTGTAACCAGGTGATATTGGTTTGTTATTGATGATAACAACAGTCACCATCTAGATTCAATATGCAGTCTTGGTGAGGTTTTGTTAATCTAAAGTTTCTAATTGTGATAGCTCTGTCATTATACAGTATAGGATCCAGCAGTCTCATAATCATTTATGAAGGATTAAAAAAGCATAATACACAAACATTACCTACTCTGGCATTTAAACGCAAAGAGAGACGTCAAGAATCAGTGTATGAATCTCAACAATGGTGACAATCAAAAGCTTCATGCTGCAATGCATGCTGGGTACCTATTCTCTGTGCAGTGAGTGCACTTTGACCTCACATTAGTATGAGCTCACAGTGAGGGCACTGTGAGGTTACACTTTTAGCTCAGTGTGACCTCACATTGTGACCTCATCACGAGTATCCTGTGAGCTCATGGTGACATCACTGTGAGATCAAATTGTTGACTGGGAAGGGTTTAAACGCCAATTGTACTTAGACTGAGACACAGAAAGCTTAAACACCATAGTAAGCGGACTATGATCAGAAATTATAATATTATTATACTTGGTCTGTGTTACGTTTGAAATGAGTTTAGAATCAATAAGAAAATAATCGATTCTAGAATATGATTTGTGCACACGAGAAAAGAAGGAGTAGTCTCTGTCGGATGGGTGTTGCAATCTCCAAATATCAACTAAATTAAAAGACTTACATAAATTATTTAAAGTACTGACTGAACGTAAAATGTGAGGGGCCTGTGTGGAGGAGCGGTCCAAATAAGCATCAAGATAGCAGTTAAAATCACCACCAATTATTAAATTAGTAGAACTGGGGTCAGGAAGCAAGTCAAAAATCTTCCTAAAGAAGTTAACTCGCTAGAGTGTAAAACTGAGAAAAATGACTTTAAAGTTTTTTACTTGTCCAGCCAAATTAATTATAGGTAGGACACTGGAAATTTGCCAATTAGATGTTTTAGTAATGAAAATTATCTACATTAAAAAATTGTGAGCTCAAACTTGATTTGTACCCCTATTTTGAAGTTAATGTACTCTGCCTTTGCATTTTCTGCAAAACGTGAGAAGTCACACCAAGGCAAAAGACAGTAACTTCCACATTATCAGTATTTTGTTGCTGATCACCATTTACAAAATCGTTATAGTAACACCTGTATAAAATCTAGTGATCATGGGCTGTCTCATATAGGCTATTGCATATAGTAATGTGACTGTATTATTTTATTTTTTTTATTTTTTTATTTTTTTGACCATTACAAGCTGACTAAAAGTTGAACGTGAGTGGATGCCGTTTTGCAACCAATTTATCTGCTATGCTCAGTAACGTAAAAGAATGCTAGACAGCATAATTGCTTATATTGACTTGAATGAAATAGCCCAACCTAAAAGAATGACTTGTGGATTTATGTGAACGCCAGCAAGCAGGCATGCTCAGAAATATCTCTGATTAAATATCTCCGATGACGTTCAGCGCCATGGATTGATTTTATCGGGTTATAAGAAAAGGTAGGATATGGATTTAATTGTGAACTGTTAAGCTACAGATTTTATGATTGATCATGCTAACGTTACATGCTAAGGCATTCAAGTACACAAGCATCCAACTAGAAGTGACAGCCTGGTGAATAATCTGCATTACAAAAAATCTTTAAAGGTTATTCACGATTATGTATTGCTGCTAAGGTGTCTAGTCTTTACAGTGCTTTGTTATATGGAGCTGTTTGGTAGATCGCGATCTATCAAATTCGTTTGTCTGCACCGTAATTAAAATGCGGCAGACATTAATGGACAGTAAAAAAAAGGCAGAACACTGTATAACTCCAAGCTGTAACCGTAACTTCATTTTGACGCGCAGTTAAACAAAGTCAGAACGCCGTAACTCAATTTGAACGTTCCAAACAAAGCGAAAGAGCTGTAACTGGTGTTATACGGTGTTCTGCCTTGGATTCTCCAGGGCTTTTTGAAGTTACGGTGAAGGGGACCCATTGTTTTCTCGGAAAAACAATGAAACTGACTCAAGATACTTATGTACATGATAAAGGATGTCTTAAATGTCCCAAAAATATCAATAACTCATTTTCGAAAAAAATTGAAGTTACGGTCTTTTGCTTTTGCACGGCAGTGTAGAAAATACACAGAAATCACATAAAATACAAGGGGGAGCCCCTTGATAAAAAAATCTCTCAGAGAAGTGGGGTGGGGGTGGATGGGGGTTATAAATCACATCAAGGAGAGCAGATCCCCCTCAGTAGAAATCACATTCCAGGGCCAGGGGCCCTTAGGGAAGAGCCTTATAGGCCTTCCTGGCCTCTAGGCCCCCTGTACACAGTCCCCTTTCTATTTATTTTGAGTTTAAAAATTGTGCAAATGTTAATATTTGCATGTAAAACGGATAATATTACATTTAGTTGACTACATCTTTGCATTTTTAACAAGATTTTTTCTCTTGCAGGGTTTCACACAGCTAATTTTATGGTAGAACAGGGGTGTCCAACCCTGCTCCTAGAGGGCCACCATCCTGCAGCGTTTAGCTTCAACCCTGATCAAACACATCTGAAAAATCTGACAAAAGTCTTCAGGATTGCATAAAAAAATTATATTTTGTTACATAAATTACATCATATGATTGTTTAGGGATGGGGCTAAACCGTGCAGGACAGTGGACCTCAAGGTTTGGAATTGCCCACCCCTAAGGATAAAGATGAGACAGTTAAAAAATGTAAAAATACAAAAAATGTCTATGCCTTATTTTAGGACACTTAGACATGTCATACATGCAGCATATTTTGAATAATCCATATTTGTTTGCATTAAATAAATCACAGAATTATTGATGAAGGGCTGTTTTTTACCCTAAACAGACAACGTGACCTGGGAGATACAACTCATAAAATCCAAAATATATCAAATATTACAAAAATTATTTTGAATATGTTTTACTTAAGTCCAGATGATATAAAAAGTGACATGAAGTGATTTTTTGCTGATCATTTTCCACTCTTGCCTGTTTTAGGGTTAACAAATATTATTGTGTATATTATATTAGAAATTAGTAAATCTGAATATTCTCCTTTGTGCAAAAAGTCTGCTGATTTCCACTTGTAATTCTCATGCTTATAATGGAGAAAAAAGTTACTGATGTTGTTATTAATGATTATTGCAAACATCTCTTTTTCTTCCAAAAGTGTCAATAAGTTTCAGTTCAGCGTCAAGCTCAAAACTGGTTCTGCGTAGGAATGATGAAACTTTAATATTCCGAATATCAAAACTTATCCTGGACCCAAGAGAGAGAAGATCAGAGTACAAAAAAGCGTGTGCAAGGAGGGAACGAAGATCAGAATTCAGTTCACTGTGTTGGAGGAGTAATTCTGAGGTGTGTGGACATTTGATGCCACTTCCAGAAGTGTGTAAATCTCTCTGCTCTCTGTCTCTCTGTGATCCTGGAGTTCATGCTTCACTCTACATTATACTTGATGATCCACTTACTGATGGAGATAAAGCAGAAATGGAGGCGATCAAGAACATACTTAGCTCAAGAATCAACCAACATGCTGTTGTCCTCATATCCCGCAATTCAGAGCAGAGAACAGCAGAACTGCATAATTATGTCTTTGAGAGTTTTCAAAGACAACATAATTCCTGTAGACCCACCAAAAAGGTATCCTCATTGGTAGGAAGATTTGAGCAGATGACTGAAGAAAGTAGAGATGACTACTTGTGCACAGAGACATTTTTGGAAGTTCAAGTGGAAGGACTTCTACAATCCAGATTTGTGAAAATTCAATCACAAGGTAATGATAAAAACCTCCTGATATATCTTAAACACTCACTTTACATTAAAACAACTGGAACAAAATTAGATAATGTCCCAGGAAGCCAACTGCAGCACTAAGAAACAATGTTGTGTCATAGTAGGTTACTGAATGCAGTGACATAAGGAAAAATATTTTATATCGACTTGTTATACTGATAGCATATATCAGTATAGATATGAAACAAAATCTGAATATCAAATTGCAAGCTAACTGCAGTTGCGGACCACTGATTCGCACTCAGTTCCTTCATAGAGTTAACAATCATTCACTTCACCCACTTTTTTGTAGCGTGGTGATTTTAAAGATCTACCTATAATACTGTGCTATCCCTGGCTCACGTATTATCCAGCAAACACAAGGAGCGACTGTGTCTACTGATTTTTTCTTATTATTCAAAACAATTCATTATTTGGCTTCAGGCACATACCTAATCATTAGGATTATCATGTAAGACTATAAAAAGGCTTTCTTTTTCAGGTTTAACAGAAAATGCAGATGAAGAAAGTTTTATGCTGCAAGAAGAAACAAGAGTTGGGACGATTAGAACCAGAAACACCATCAGGAACCATCCCAAATTCACTGAGCAAATGAGTAAATATGATTGTAAGAGAAGACAAGAAGAGTGTAATAAAGAATGTAAAGGAGAAAAAAAGTTATTGCCCAAAATGGAATATACATTAAAGGTGAGTGAGGGTATGTTCACACTTGGCAGGTTTGGTTTGATTAAAACGATTAAAACTGGTGCGATTGCTGGGTTAGTGCAGTTCATCTGAATAAGTGTGAACACTGCCATCCAAACCCTGGTGCACACTAAACAAACAGACAGAGACCATTGAAATTGCACTCTTAAAACAAATGTGTTAAAAACAACACAACCTGTGTTATATTTTAACACACCTATGTGTCAAGTTAAGGACAACACATTTTGTGCTAATTTCAACTCGACCAGTGTGTTATTCTTCTTAACACAGGTTGATATTCTTAAAATATTTAACACACTAATGTGTCATAATGGCACAAATATGACACAAATTGTGTGATTTATGACACATTAGTGTGTTAAAAAAACAGATGTGTTAAAAACAACACAACCTGTGTTATATCTTACACCTGTGTGTCAAGTTAGGGACAACACATTTTGTGTTAATTAAATTTTAACACAACCAGTGTGTTATTCTTTTTAACACAGGCAGTGTTAAAATATTTAACACACTAATGTGTCAAAAATCACACAATTTGTGCCATAGATGTGCTACTCTTAACCAGTTAAAAATGAATGCAATACAAAAAACAAAACAAAACAGAAACAACTTAAACTGACTTCCAGTCACAGCCTTAGATAAAATCAACTGAAATAAAACATTAAATCTCTGAAGATCTCAGCAGAGGATGATTAATCTCTTCAGCTCTGCAGCTTTTTTTTTTTTTTTTTTTTTTTGCTGATTTTGGCTAGAGGTGCAAAGTCGGGGGGTCAGAAAGTAAAAGTCCTGCCATATTTTTGTTCCACCCATGAACTCAGCAGCTGATTTCACCAGAGGAGGAACCAAGTCATTCCTTTCAAGTCACAAGCAAGTCTCAAGTCAAATCCCAAGTCCTCAAAGAGTTAAAGTTAATGATATAATTAAGTGACTAATTAAATGATGATTGAGCATTAGTAATGAACACCTGGTGTTAACAATCAACATCACAACATCACAAAGAGAAACACAAGAACTACAACTGACTTCAGCCACAGCCTTGGATGAAATCAACTGGAAGAAAAAAACAAAAAAAACATTGCCACCATAATTGTGGTCAGTGTTTGCTTTAGTTGGGCTCTTGAGCCTTTTAGTAAGTCAATAAAATTTGCTTCTAAGCGTTTACAGTATAGTTTTACAATAAACATTTTTTTGCGATGCTGACGCAAACCTTGAAGTAGCAGATTAGCTTATTTGGTGAATGAACATTCTTGGTTTAAATCTGTCTAGTTTTAGTATTTCTCTCTTTGGTTTATTAACTTTACATTTCCTATTAAGCAAATGCCACCATAATGCTTAATTTTTGAGTAAAAAAAAAAAAAAAATCCTGTTTAGGATTAGACTTTTAGACATGAACATTTATCATATGATCCTCAACAGTGGTGACAATAATTATTCATACTGCATTGCATGATGGGAGTTTTTCATGCATTGCAGCATGAAGCATTTTGTTGATTGTCACCATTGTTGAGATTCATATGCTGGTTCTTGATGTCTGTGTGTGTCTAAATGTTACTGGAGTTCAAATTTTTATATGCGTTACATACATTGAAAATTAATTCACTGTAACTACTAGAGAAACACTTTGCTTGCATGCTGTAGTTTCACAGGGTTGATTATGCAAAACCTAAACATATAAATAAAACAAAAGTTATTTTGGATATAATCAAACCAGCTCATGGTGACTATCTGATCACTGTAGAGCACTGATCTCTCTGCTTTATAACACCACATGCACTGCTATAGAGAGAGATCTAACACAGGAGTCAAGGGTCAAGAGCCCAACTAAAGCAAACACTGATCTCCATGATGGTGGCATCATTTTAACCAATAAAACATCAACATCTGATCCTCTGTAATTCTCAATAACAGCAGGTGTTCATCACTAATGCACAATCATCATTTAATTAGTCACTTAATTATCTCATTAACTTTAACTCTTTGAGGACTTGGGATTTGACTTGAAGACTTGCTTGTGACTTGAAAGGAATGACTTGGTTCCTCCTCTGGTGAAATCAGCTGCTGAGTTCATGGGTGGAATAAACATATAGCAAGACTTTTACTCTTTTGCCCCTGGACTTTCCACCTCTGGTAAGGGTATTGATGAAGGGAGATGGTAGGTTGAGGGAGGGAGGGAGGCTGAGGGAGAGAGGGGAGAAAGGATAGACCAGTTGGAAATAAAATTGAAAGTCCTCCTCTAGTGAAATCAACTGCTGAGTTCATGGGTGGAATAAACATATGGCAGGACTTTTACTCTTTGGCCCCTGGACTTTCCACCTCTGCTTGTGACATTACGTGTGATGGAGAGTGACTCGCTAGGAGTGGCCGGAAGCACTGAGGGCTTGGAGTTTGTTATGACAGAAGTTTTGATTGATGCTGAATATAATTGTAATAATCTCAATCGTTGTTATCTGAATGACTGAATTAGATACCTTTGGATTTCAGCGTGTTGAAGGCAAGTCATGGTCTAGTTACTGATGTTATCTTCAGATCTGGCAAACGTGCGATGGGAGTGTTGAGGAGAGCTATCGGGAGTTGAATGCTGGAGAAGCAGCTCACGAGGAGAGTAAGGTTTCCTTTTTTCGTGTCTACTATGAGAATAATGATTTTGGTTTGTAGATCTTGCTGGTAGAGAGGACAGAGCTTGGGAACCATTTGAAGAGTTTTCTTGATATAAGTTTTGGTGAGAATGTTCACAGGGCTTAGGAGTTTGCACGACAGAATGCAAATGTTTGGATCGGAATGATGAGAGGTATTCCTCAAAGTAGTGGGATTCAAATTGTACATATCGTTGTTTGGATCAGGTGAGTTTATCTGTATCTCTGGATCCATTGTGAATTTCAAGAGAAAGAGACAAACAGTACAGTATGGGACAGCCCAATATATGAAGGTTTCTTGATTAGTTGATGAAGGAGATTGGTTGAGGTGTGGCCTTGCTCCTGAACCTCAGTGAACAAGTCAACTCCCTCACTGATAGTGTACAGACACTTTATGAATGTGTTCTGTCAGATGTATTGTGCTTCATACAAATAAATAAAAAAACAAATAAGGCACTTAATAATAATAATTTGTTACATTTATATGACGCTTTTCTAGGCACTCAAAGTGCTTTACATAGTAAGGTGGTATCTCCTCGTCCACCACCAGTGTGCAGCATCCACCTGGATGATGCGACGGCAGCCATAGTGCACCAGAACGCCCATCACACACCAGCTTATTGGTGGAGAGAAGATAGTGATGAAGCTAATCAGTAGATATGGGGATTGTTAAGAGACCAATGGGCAAATTTGGCTAGGATGCCAGGGTTATAACCTACTGTTTTTCAAAGGACATCCTGGGATTTTTTATGACCGCAGAGAGTCAGGACCTCAGTTTAACGTCTCATCCGAAGGACAGTGCTTTTTACAATATAGTGTCCCCATCACTATACTGGGGTGCTAGGACCCACCCAGACCGCAGTGTGAGCGCTCCCTGCTGGCCTTACTAACACCTCTTTCAGCAGCAACCTAGTTTTCCCAGGAGGTCTCCCATCCAGGTACTGACCAGGCTCAACCCTGCTTAGCTTCAGTGGGCAACCAGTCTTGGGCTACAGGGTGATATAGCCGTACCTCTGCTAAATCAGCTCCACCACATCTGGGAGGAGTCTCTAATTCCAAGGACTCTTGTTGAGCCCCTGCCTCAACAAGATGTCTCCCAAATTCAAGTGTTTGGGGGAGCAGTTTATCCTTGGGCCAAAGCAAGATCTGCTGGATCATCCTGAACAGGGGTCACAAACGCAGTCTGCCCATGTAATTTATTTAAGAGACCACCGTTATGTTGTCCATCCACACCAAAAAAGGTCCAAGAGGAAGTGTTTCAGATTAACCACGTCTCTGAACAGGACAGACGATGATATCATCCTGTAAAAAGGCCTTTTCCCTTTGATACCACAGATGTTTCTCTATGATGACCATGGCACAAAAGTGTTGCCATGTCAGCTTATTTTAACTATCTTTGGCCCTCTTTTAGGGCTTGGTTCATAAAGTGAGCCTATTTATGTATTTAATAACGTGGACCATTGCAGTCCACAATATTTTAGTCTAATTTCCAGTATAAATAATTTGAATATGTTTCTGTTTATTTTGGGCTTGTTTGTCATTGTAATGGATGTCCACTGAAGGCGAGCGTAGTGATGAACCCAAGTGCAGATTTATTATGACTTGACTTGACTTGACTACCAGACATGAAACAACTCACCAAACAGAGGTTAATACATCTAATACACAATGGGCCTCATTTATGAAATGAACATACGACCGAAAATTGGGCGTACGGTCATTTCTACGCAAAACTTGGAATTTATCAATATGGACGTGAGTGGTGGCTACGATCATATCTCACGTCAGGTCTGAGCTCGTGTACGCAAGTTTTTGAGTTAGCCTGAACTTGCGTGCAGCATACATAATTTCGGAGAATTGTATAATGACAGCATTTTGTTCATTTAGATTATTTTCCTAAACCAACAAACAAAGCTTTTTTTTTCCTTTCAGGGCTTTAGCTTTATATGCGCAAATAGCAGCATAAACAACAGACCATGAGGAATCACACATTGTCATATCACGCACCTGCAGCGCTTCTGTGAATGGAGAAAAATAGAAATTATAAAAGGAATAACATAAATAGGGGTTCACGAAATATATTTATCTTAATTAACAGATTAAGAAAAGAAAAAAAAAACACTTTCGTTTTTGTGACACTCTTAATGCATTTTATTTTTTTTCTTTATATCTTTATTTTTAAAAATGTAACTGGTCGGCAGAGGTGGAAAGTCCAGGGGCCAAAGAGTAAAAGTCCTGCCATATGTTTATTCCACCCATGAACTCAGCAGTTGATTTCACTAGAGGAGGAACTTGACATTTCAGCCATTAATCAAAATAAAATGCAGTCAACCAAACATAAAAGTTACACTGCACAATTTACAAGGTCCACTGTAAAATCAGCGTGCAGCGCCTGCATGTGAAGGGTGATATTTTACGTGGATATTGGAACACAAGTGAAGTACAAAGCCTTGTTTACCAAATGTTACATGGCAAAAATGGAAACATTTGGATGTCGAATGAGTGAGGCTTTTGAGCCCAATGCCGTTTTCGCTTTAATAAAATCATTTTAGCTTGATGTTGTATTCTGTTTATAATGAATGCCACTATAACCTAATTTGTGTTTTACTTCATAGTTTAATATAAAATTTTATAGCTACTCATTTTTTCATTCTTGTGCTGTAACCGTTAAATTTAAAGGGTTTGTTGTGGATTAAGGAGAACTAAATAATCTATATAGTGTTTATAATGTTTATAAATGTTTTGTTATATTTACTGGTATGTAATATACATATAAATTAATACCATTGTTTGCAATTATAAGGTTAAAGGGCGTTTTTGGAGTAAGATCAATTTCTCTTTCATGAGATTACTTCCTCTTTTTAGCCGGGTTATGTTTCTCCGTGTCGTAAACTCTAGGGGCTAGGCTTCTAAACCGGGTTGTTTTTAGGGGCGTAATATTCAAATGACGATCGATTTCAGCTGCCGGATTTATCAAGGTGCAATCATTCGTACGATGAGATTGGCGGCATACGAATGTATGATGAATCACACGTGAACCTTGTCGGAAGCTGATTTGTGCGCTCGGATCTGCACTCGTTTCTACGTTAGATTGATAAATGAGGCCCAATGAGAGACAATGGCAAAATGATGGCTACTTATAGCAAACAGTACAGGTCACATGACAAGAACCAACCAATGAGAGACAGGACACTTGACTAAGACAACCAATGAGAACATGACACATGAACCAAAGAACCAATAGCAGGCAGAGGTGGGTAGTCCAGGGGCCAAAGAGTAAAAGTCCTGCCATATTTTTGTTCCACCCATGAACTCAGCAGCTGATTTCACCAGAGGAGGAACCAAGTCATTCCTTTCAAGTCACAAGCAAGTCTCAAGTCAAATCCCAAGTCTTCAAAGAGTTAAAGTTAATGAGATAATTAAGTGACTAATTAAATGATGATTGCGCATTAGTGATGAACACCTGATGTTAACAATCAACATCACTAAAGAAAAGAGAAACACAAGAACTACAACTGACTTCAGCCACAGCATTGGATGAAATGAACTGGGATAAAAAATTTTTAAAAAAAAAACATTGCCACCATAATTGTGGTCAGTGTTTGCCTTAGTTGGGCTCTTGAGCCTTTTAGTGTTTTAAAGAAATTTACTTCTAAACAATTGTAATATTGCTTCACAGCAAACATTTGCACAATGCTGAATCAAATTTTGAAGTAGCAGATTAGCTTTTGTAAGGTGATATGTAAGGGAAACAGGTCAGTTCAGCTCAAAGGGATTCATTTATGATTTTCTAGGGAATTTGAATAGACTCACTGTTTCACGGTTGGTCATTGAGTTGGCAGCGATTCAGTGAATGAGCCCTATATCATCAACTCTGCACTGGATATTAAAATCCAAAATATAGTGAAAACACTATTAAATAGCACAGTAACAAGATCGGGAGATTAAGACATTAACTTGTAAGCACAAAACACAGAACTCTTTTCAATATGAATAAGACTTTATTGGAGAAATCTAAGACATGTAAACTAATCTAACACATGAACACATGCATTCACACATTCACACGTTGCAGAAAGAGAGAACATGAGGAAAGAATGAGTTTAAGAGAATGAAAATGGGAAATCCCAAGTTTACAGCAATATGTGCAATTGCATAGACCTGAACAACCATCAATCACTTATTTAACCCTCGCATTGAGTTTCTCAGTGAGGCTAAAATTTATATTAAATGCACCAGCTCAGTTAGAATCTGGAGGTTACTTGCGTTGCCTTTGTTAGGGGATCCTCTTTTGTCATTGTCTTTGCAGAAAGGTGGTTTCCCGAGGTTGCTGATTGGCTGACAGTTCAGTGGTCTTTCGTAGTGAAGTCTTAGGAAACAAATCCTTGGGCGTTGGCTGAAGACAGTTTCGGAGTCCGTTACTAGTTGAAGTTTGGTGCAGTTGGAGCTGGACTTTGCGGCAAACTTAACTTTTGAACACGAATCTCAACACAAAGAAAAGAAATTAAAGTAAAAGAATAAACTGAGACTAGGTGGTTTTTCTTCTCATCGTGGTAGCAGCTGGTGTGCAGGCCGAAGCACGCTGGAATGGCGCTCAAAGAGCACAGAAAGTGATGATAAAAAGCATGGCTAAAAGTTAGAAGAGGAAGAACAAATGAAGAGAGAGATTTGATGGTGTCCTGAGTTTTTAAACTCGGCTTTTTGACACGTCCCAATGGGTGTCTTGACCAATTAGAAATGATCTTAGCTCATTTCTCCTCCCCATCCATAAAATCAGCATGCTATCTGGTCAGTCACGTGTCCGAACTTTACACACTCTTGCAAAGTATACTTTTGGATGTGATTACTATAACCAGAATATGATTCATTTGACAAAGAATTAATTGAAAGAAATGTTTCAAGTATGATTTTTCAAACTCATACATACCAAACACGCATATAAATCCTTTAGCTATTCAATAATTATTAAAAAGACATACACACACAGAAAAATAGGGGTTTAAAATTGTACCTTTTGGGGTACAACAGCTTGTCGCTGGAGCAGTACCTTTAAAAGGACATATTTGTACCTTTT
>JAFVLL020026708.1:0-15221 GCA_021397915.2 Tor tambroides
AAAAAGATGCCATTAAAGAAATATTAAAAATATACTGTCTTTATGTTGTTTGTACATTGTACATTTGAAGATTGAATGCAAAATTATTGCAATATGAAAGTATATTAAAAACTTTAATGTTAGGTGGAATTAATCGCGATTAATTTTAGAAAAATGTGTGATTTAATTTTTTTTTTAATCGATTGACAGCACTAATATATATATATTCAGGGGAAAAAAAAACTATGTATTTATTTATTTACTATGTTTATTTATTTTTATTTATTTATTTTTTATTTATTTTTTTTTTTTTATCTAAATCGTTTAACGCCAGCTTCTTTTAAAGGGATATTCCACTTAAAATTGTAAATGGTCATGCCTTTTCAAAACTGTATGATATTTTAAGAAATCTTTTTTTTTTTTTTTAAACATGCAGTAGAAGTCAGTGGGCTCCGGTGTCCAATGTTTGTCAACGTCTTAATGATTGAAATTAATTTTCATATTTGGGCGGAGTGTCTTTTAAAATTAACACGTTTAAATATGTTCCACAGATTTTTGGCCAATTTTCAATACAGTTTAGTAGGGATGCACCAAAATTTTGGCCACTGAAAATTAGTGGCCAAAAATTGCATTTTTTTTTTTTTTGTCCAAAAGAGAAAAATGGCCGAAAATATATGCAATTATGTTATTTTATATTAGTGCTGTCAATCGATTAAAAACTTTAATCGCGTTAATCACAGTCATGGACTGTGATTAATCACGATTAATCTCAAATTTAAAATACTAGGATTTACCTGTAAATGTGTTGAAATAAAGAAATGCATGACAAACTAGAACCTTTCACACCTCCGCCAGGTATGAGACATAATCCTTATTATTCTTTTATCATTATTCTTTTGTTTTTATTCAGCCATTATCATCCTTTATACAGGCAATAAAACGTTTACCAAGCCACATCGCTTCAATCCCAGTATACATTTACCCAACTATTATACTAAATACTATTAAAAAGTATTTCTAAATAAATACAACAAAACATTTTCTTGCAACCTTACGTGAAGTATTATGACAAAATGCATTATGAAGAAGAATTTGACCTGTTCTGCAGGTGCGTTAGAGCTAACATTAGCATCATGCTTCATAAGACAATTTATGAGATTAATAGTACACTTTTACTCAAAACACACTTTAAACCACCCTCGAGTGTTTGTAATAACTTCCTTTTGCGATCACATGTGGAATTTGGTCGTTTACTGTTGTTAAAATATGCTATTTAGCCTTTTTATCGCTGTACAAATTAGCATTTCAGATGTACACATTCATTATTGTTATGAAAATATCCAAATAGTGGCTGTTGTCATGTTTATTTCTGCTGTGTAAAAAGCCTTAACATGTATGCTTTGGCTGAAACTCGCGTTGTTTGTGATGTTACAACCGCCTCTCCGTTCTTAAGTTGCCAGGTATATGTTCCAATTATAATACACATTAGTAAAAGGATCTATTTTCATTTTTATTTGTCTATATACACTTTTGGCGGCTGCGGTACTTTAAAGTAGCCCAAAAAACCGCAACCCACGGCTCTAATTTTTCCCGCGACTGCATTTTCAAAATAGCCCGATTGTGCGGGAAACAGTGACACTGGCAACATTGGTTTGCTGTACCCTTATCACACAATGATAGATAACCTTCCGCACTGCGATGACGGCAAGAAGTTGGAGTCAAACCCTATCAAATGATTAATTTGCATTAAAAATATTAACGCGTTAAAATTTTTAGATTAATTGCATGCGTTAACGCATTAGCGTTGACAGCCCTATTTTATATGTTATTTTATTGGCTTATGTTTTTTTTAAATTCAGTATCATTAAAATTGAGTTAAATTAAAAATGACAAATTAATTACATGAAAAATTACAGAATTACTTTATATATATTACATAATAAATAATTATTACAAAGCAGTTTCGGTGTCGGTTTTCAGCCAAGTGCATCCAGAATTTTAATTTCGGTGCATTCCTACAATTTAGTTTGTATGTACAAAGCTTGCTACAATTACTTGGCTATTGCAAAGTTTTTCATTTTGTTGTACTTGAGTTTATTGGATTACTGTGATTGTCAGGAAGTGAATCAGAGATAAATATGAAATTGCCTAAAATCACTTAAGAGTATCTTTTGAAATGCTTCATAAATTTACAACGCAAAATGATTTCCCTGCTCATAAAATTGGTACCCTTTTATGCAAATGGATAACCTGATAGTCTCTTCCACTTAATTTCAGTAATATTTCCCTTTTTTTTTTTTTTGTTATTTAATCTAATTCATAGCACTTTATGGATAAAATAAGAATTTCAAATAAATACTTTCGTAAAGAAAACACTGGCAGAGGGACATTTTTACCTCAACTCTAACATCATTTATGAATCCAAATGAAAGCTGGGTCTTAATTATAGTATGGAAAGCCAGACAGGCAACAGAGTCTTCAGGTTACAATCAATAGACTTGAAAAACCCACAGAGCCAGTCGGCTTTGTCCTCATGAGAAAGCCTCTTCACATTCTTACACTCACTGAAGGCATCTTGCAGATACACTATCAGCACTTCTACACAAAAGACCTGCACTGATAGTACGGCCTGCTGAGATCTTCAACAGGAAGTCAGGTCGAGACAGATACGGGTTTGTTTTCCCTTTAAACAAGACAAACGTAACAAGTAATGAAAAGGACTAGACATCAGCTAAAATTTAACGCTTGCTTGTATTGTTTAGTTTTGGACATGCATATGCGGGAACCCTCTGATTGTGTTCGTTTTGAGCAAATTAGACACACAGCATACAGCTGGATCTGTTTGGAAGATTAAGACTGATTTCAAGATTATACACAACTGATCGAGCCGATAATGTATTATTACTGGATAAATATCCCCAACAGAAGGCAACGGGGTGGTTTAATCATGACTTTGGCACAAAAGTCTCTGCATGGCATTTTAAAAGCACATGATAAATCATTCAATTCTGCTTGTGCAATTATCAACTTCAAAACTCTAGTTACTACAGTTACAATCCAGCAGATATTCTGCTTATAAAAAAAAAACATGGTGTTTAAACTACTTGTTCAGAAGTCTTTCATTGAATTAAGATTTTGGTCATTTGGCTCATGCTCAAATGGCAGCCTGAAACGGGACACTCATTGACTGTTCATTTGCAGGAATCATCCTGAGATTTGACAGAGACATATGGTATCCACTTTTTTTTAAAATCTGGCCTGGGGTCCGTTTTGAAACTCGGCCCATTTTTTCATTTTATTTTAAGACTAACTCTTTGTCTTCATTAGCTAGTCACCTGGTGCACGAAGGCGGTGCTGCTTTAAAAGAAAAGCTTTTTTGCTTTTATCATGAGCCAAGTGTAGTATAGCTGGAGTGAGGGTAGACGGTGGCCAGCAGATGGACTCTCAGTGGTTTAGTGGGGATGGAGTCTTCACACCAGGATACAAGGGTTAATACCCTTCAAAAGTGTGTCATCTGTCTGGGACGTGGATGCCCAGTCATGCTGGTGTGGGATTCAGGTCTATCAACTAGGTTTTGGTTATTTTAAATTGCTGATATGAGCATCCGTCTTGTGCATATGATGGACTAATGGAGATTAGTTGTAATAATAATTGAATAAACCTTTGCATTTTGGGTTCAAATGTTGTATATTTTTGTATTTCTTAATATTTTCACAAATTGTCTAATATTGATTGGATTCCTGTTAATGGTTCATAATAGGTTTGTGAATTATCGTTATCGTGCTTGATTGCATCATTGTTAATATCACACAGTGATCGCCATCTGCTCTATTGTTAATTTGAGGGATAATACTGAATAGTGTTCCGTGTGTGTGTGTGTGTGTGTTTTAAGAGAGTATTGGGAAAGTCTTCATCTACTGGTGTTGAAACTGAAGTCCCCATCCCCCTAAAATGGGTCATGTGAGTTTATGTAAACTCACTGTGGTTTCACTTCTTTTAATAGCTTCTTATATACATTTACTTTGTTCTTTCATTTTTTCCTTGTAACGCTGCCAGGCATTTCACTTTTAGTGAAGCTTAAACTGAGGGTAAAAAGCAAATGTATCGTTAATGGCCAATAGCCATTAATAGCTTTTTTTGTTGTTGTTGTTGTTGTTGTTAAATTAGTATTGTATATTTAATTGTGCATACTAAAGCTTACTTGAAGATAATCTTTAAAACACTACATTAATAAAGCTGTATGGTCGTATTGAATAAAAATTGAATTTGATACTGTAAATTGTTACAATGCGTATAGTTTTTAAAACAATTTTAGGTTTTAGGGTTTTTATTTAATCTATTTAGAAAAAAATATAGAATTTATATATCATTTAATGGTTATCAGCCATAACATAATTATCTGAATTGGTCAGAATTTAAATTGGTTCAGTCCTGTTCAATTATGTTAAATTTATGCATAAATACTAAAGTGAATTCTGTGCCTCTAGTATCACCATGTGAAATTTTATAAGAAATATAATACCTGTTTTTTTTTTTTTCAATCTGGTTTTAATGTTCTACAAATTCAACTCATTACCTTTTAAAAATATCATTGACTTTTGTCGTTTGCTGACTAAAAGTGTCTATTGATCATGTTCTCTGGGCATCATGAAATCTTAATTTCCTGAATGAATAAGGACACACTATACTCTGAGCAAGCTTCGTACAATATCTCGGGTGACATTGTTACATCAGGGTTGGTCTCATTTACTTTTGACCTCAGCTAGCAGCGAGTGTACAGGTCGAGGGTTAGCGATACACGCGGTGCTCACATAACCTGCTCTAATGTTAATGTTCTCCTCAAGGGTTGTCTTTCTTACTCCTTTTGTCTCCTTAAGTGTTTCAATGTTGGTTAGTTTGTTGTATAAATGCTGCTTCTTAGTGTTGAGATGGCTGCTTTAAGTTTCAAGACACAAACACAACAAATTCTTCTTTTCAGTTAGTTAAAGAGTTAAACCAACATGAAATGAAAATTCATTTACTCAACTTCGTCATTTTAAACCAATAGGACTCTGTTCATCTTGTAAATGCAAGTGAAGATATTTTTAATGAAATCTGAGACATTTCTCTCCCTCCTCAAAGTCCACGTAACCAAAAATTTTACAAAGTCTTAATGAACCTTTTGAAGTATCCGAGTAATCTATATGAATTGAGTACTTTAAGCAAGCTCTTGCACGTCAAGCAAGCAAGTTTGAGCTTCTGTGTTTTCGTTTTAAAACGCATAACTTTTGCTACGGTTATCCCTGTCATTTATACTACTCCGGCGTTTTCGACCCTCAGAAACGGAGACTTTCGAAAAGCTGCAGACCCCTTTTTAGTTTGAAAACTGAGACTTTTGAAAACGATGGCATGGCTGCCCACATTCGCTCTGTGTATCCTTGACAACCGTGTAACACCATGTCCTAACTACACACGACACGACAGGATTCCAGCGAAATGCAGTTTGGCTGTTCACACTACACGCAACGCGACAGCACGACGCAACAGAATCAATCAAATATCACAGCCATTCAGAAGCGTGTGTGGGCGGGCTCTCCTTTGAAGCGCACTGCACTCGCAACGAAATGGATATGTTTATAATCTAATTCATAAATATTAAACCTTTTTAACATTATTAAAAGTACATACTGAGTGACTGATACCATCTTTGTCATGGAATACACTTGTTGGTTCGCACTGAGTTCGCAGTTTTAATGTACATCTTATTTTCAAGATCTGAGGTAAACTATCTGTTGTTGCTTTCAGTATGGGTATAACGGTCACACAGAATGATATTCATACTCACTTTAGACACTTTTAACACTGAATAAAGCACATAATCCGTACCTGAGATTATCACTGTCATTAGTTTGTATGTTGTTGTTCCAGCCGCGGCGTCGCAGAAATAGAAACCGTTTCTAAATTAGAAATTTCGCATGTCGCCGTCGCGGCTAGTTAGGACAAATACTCTGATTAACATGGATAAGATACCTTTTATCGTGTGTCGCGGACTCGCGGCGCGTGTAGTTAGGACACGGTGTAAACAATAACATCATGCTCATGTTGTACCTGCATGAATGAACAATTCGATATCACGATACATCACGATTATAGCAAATTTATTTTGTGCATTTTTAGTAAATATAAGCAGGCTGCTTTTTAAAATAACTACAAATTAATAATCAAAACAATTGTTAAGAACCAATTAAACCAACTAAATATAGGTTCAAAACATACAAGCAAATATAAAGTAATAAAGGGGGAAAAAGACAATTACAAGTGATAAACAAAAAGTACTTTCAGTATCTGAGAGTGCTTTAAGTATCCGAAAGTTTATGGACAATCATAGTTATGGGTTTTTCCTTTTTGTACTGTATTGCGTCCCTTGTCAGTGTCGGGCGCTTGCTTGGCCATTTGTTGTGATTAACAGGAAAGTGTGTTCAGCTGAATTAGATGAGTATTTTGTTAGATGGGTATAAAAGCGGGAAGGCCATGCAGCTTCCGCATGAAGGCCTCTCTTTGTGTTAAGACTGAAGAGTGCAAAGACCATCAACTCTACCGTGTGACTCCACCGGGCAGGGACACCGGCAAAGGATATAAGTATCGCTTTTTATTTTTCCTCTTTCCTACTACTTGTTTCACTTCTGTTTCAGTTTTTTTTATAACCATTTCTTACTATGTGTAAGTTGTTGTCGTTTTTTTAGCATGTGTGTTTGGCTCAGTGTTATTTTTTAGGATTACTGATAAACTAATGTAGTTTGATTTGAATTATGAAGTAATTTTGTATTATGATGTAATATTATGATTTAATAGGCTGCTTTCACACTAATGCACAAATCTACTTCGTAGGGGTATCGAAATTAATCGTTGCATAATTACTGCATCGATGCAGAAATAGACCATAATCGATTATAGCCTATGACGTCATTCGCATACGCGCTTGTCACGCGAGTATTAAAAATGCACTCTCTATTTTAAAACCTGAGCTTGGATTTTTCCCGCATATGGCACGTGTGCGCGCCAGAGACAAACGGCGGGCTCCATTGCACAGAATATGCTTTGTGAGACACGTGCGCATTGCTTGACAGTGCTTCCACTCACTGTTATTTTTGTCTTTTACTTTAGATATGTTTTCATTTATGCCGTTTGGAATGCAGTATGTATTAGATGCACGAAACTCATGTACTGACAGACTTTCACGTGTGCTTTGCGTTTGTTTGTCCTGAAGCTCACGGGTGCAGTTAAATGCACTTGCATCTACTTCTATGATACGAAATTGATGTAAACAGTCAGTTATGTCAAGCAATGTGCACGTCTCACAGCGCATATCCTGTGCAAATGAAGCCCACTGTGATTGTCTCTAGCACATACCTGCCATGTGCGGGAAAAAGCCAAACTCAGAATTGGATTCTGAGCATGTTTTTCCGCACTAAGCTTGGTTTTTCCAAAATGTGCACAGATTTCGGATTTAGAAATAGTGTATGCATTTTTAATACTCGCGTGACAACTGTGTATGCAAATGACGTCAGTAGGCTATAATCGACTATGCTCTATTACTGCATCGATTCAGATTCATCTATGTCCGCATCGCGATCCATCGATGCAATGATTAATTTCAACACCCTTAGCAGACGTGGATCATTGTTATTATTTTAAAACGCTGTTTTAAAATGAAAACACACTAGTGTAAACATGGCCTGAATGACATCTGCAGTTACTACAATTACTCCCACAAGGAAGCTGCGTTAAATGATATTATGGACTCTATGGACTTTTAAGGTAGTCCGTTAAGCTAGCAAGCTGTTTTTATTGTTGACGTTTTATTCCATTTTTATATCGAATGTTAGTGAAAAGAATTAAAAAAAAAAAAAAAAAAAAAGTACAGATATCAGTCCTTATATGTGATGTACATTGGTTATGATCATTTTTGTATCTACTTTGAATACGGAATACGGAAGTCTGTTGCGCATAACCCCCTATTTCAACTTTTACGCGCAGCACCTCATTGATGACAGTTCCAAAACTGGACCAATCAGAAGACCGCAGAGGCGGGGCAAACGTTGCAAGCTATTGTTTACAGTAGCAAGTTAGCATGGCAACCCTTTTATTGATGGCAACATGACGGAGGAGTAGGGGTGGGGGAAAAATTCAGTTCTTAGATGCATCGCGATGCGGACGTGGACTATTCTGAATTGATTCACAAATGTCAAAAATCGATTTTCTATTTCTGAATGTTAATTGATAACGTGATGTTGACGGAACGCAAAAGACGGAACTCTACACTGCATGCGTCTGCGGCGCGTTATGGCTCTGACAAGGTTTTGTTTCCTCCTCACACCAGAAGCGTTAAAGCCCTTTCACACGAGACACGGCAAGCGGTGGAATCACCGTGCGGTTGCCGCTTTCTCTCGTTGTGAAAGCATTTTGTGCAGTTGCAGACGGTGTTTCAGAAACGTTTCGCAGCGTGGCTGGTGTAAACAAGCATTGATTAGAGTCGCCGCGTCGCAGCAACACATGCACGATGGTGGCGCGTGAAATCAGACCGGCACAGTCTACGTTAAAAGCCACAATATATGCAAGTTGTGTCAAGCCAAACTAAAATATTTTGCAAACACAACAAATATGAGAAACCATATTACAGAATATGCTTAAGTCTGTATTAATTTACTACAAGTATACTGCTACAGGCACATGTTTCATTTCCCGTTGGTTCTTTGTAACCTTGTTGTTGACTTGCCAAATCACTTCCATTTGTTTTATTAATTGAAGATCTTGGAAGTAAATTCATTATGGGTCATTCCAGATACTTTGCTTTAATAGTCAGACAGTGAGAAAAAGAAAATCTGTATTAAAACAATAGATGCATCGATAATCGTTTTTGCATCGCAGCCCTCTGAATCATAATCGAATCGTGAGGTGCCTAGAGATTCCCACCCCTACGGAAGAGGCACACATAGTGGCTGTGTCTGGATGCCTTGAATTATATAACATTTCAGAAAGCGATTTAGAGAAAAAAAGAAAAAAGAGCCTGGAGAGAAATGTCATTGAATTTATCTAGTGATATCACCTCTCAAAAGCATCTCATTAGACCCATAGTGCTGCGTCTCTCGGTTTTTTGTTCTGTGTGAATGGCCCCTAACTTTGGAAGTAGTTTTTCTTTGCTTCATGGTTACTCTGGAAAAATATACAGGATTTTTCTGAAAAGCAAAACTTTCTTGCCATGCCTGGATATTATTGTGGTTTCAACTATTTCAGATTTAACCATCCCTAAATGACACTTAATAAAAAAAATGGTGGCTTTGATACCATTTATATTATGTATCTGTTTATGCTGGTACTACTAACCCATCATTTAAGAGTCAAAGATTTGACTATTTGTCTTACAGTTGCCATTTATTTTGGCTTATTTTCGACTTATTTTGGCCAAGAACTCCCTGCTCAAGATGAACTACAGTTCATTAAGTTGTTAGGTGTCATTTAGGGATGGTTAAATCTGAAATAGTTAATACCACAATAATATACAGTCTTGGCAAGAAAGTGTAAAGAAACACTGAAAAATGTAACTTGAAAGTACTGAAGCATACACGTTTGTAAGGTATAAAACCAATTTGAAATAACTTCAATTTTTATGTAATAACTTTCTTGCTTTTATGTCAGTGTGGGTTTTTTATATCTTTGAGGCAGTATTCTTAGACTTACATTGGATTCCTGAGGCTGATTTTCTTTCTCCAATAAGTGTACTGTACAGCAAAGCTGAATTAATATTCATTTGGTTATTGCCAGTGCGTATACAAGAAAAATACTTCTGTAGCCCATGGGGTTGTTGCTGCAGGAGAAATATAAATGAACAATTTAACAAGTGAAATCATCCAAACAAAGGTTTTTTTTTTTTTTTTCAAGCGTACTTGTGATAAGAAGTCCAGTTCGCTGGTGAAATTTGGCATGTGTTTTTGAGTCCCTTTTCAGAGACGGTTAAACCACAGGGGGCCAAAACTTCATTCATCACATATCAAGTCTGTGCAAGTCCTGTTCCTGTCACGTCACCGTGTCTGTTTCTCATCCCATGTTTCTTTTTCAGAACTACTGAAGGTCTGTGTGCTTGTCTGATTGACTGATAGCGTTCTTTATCTTGAGTGTGTAGTCGAACGACAGTAGGTCATAGGCTCCTGTCCTGTGCTGCATGTTTAAATGTTGATATCTGATGTGAAATCCAACCCCTGAATGAAACGTCTCTTATAACGGTAATTGCCCTGTTCGTCTCATAACACACCGCATGATGACCGAGGAAGAGATTATGCACTGTGACTAGAGCTGGGCGATGTAGCAGAAAATATTAGCTGATATTAGATATCGAACGTTTTTAGCGAACATAATCAACTTTTATTTTTTTTAGTGTAACAACTACAATGGTGTAGTTAAAATAAATGAGGCATTGCTTTTCCACCAATTTAACAAAAAAAAAAAAAATGTGTACAGTTATAAAAACATTAATATATGAATGAATTTACCTAAATTTATGACAGTGTTTCAGTAAATATGGAAACATTTGACTTGAGCTTTTTTTTAGTTTGAAATCAGTTAATTTACACAAACTATCTGAGCTGATTCATGGAAATGAATCAAACTGACATTTTTCATTGCGAATATATTGTGAAAGTTCAATATATCGCCCAGCCCTATCTGTAACTTTAAATACATTCGTCAGTTTCTCTTCGGTTTTCTCATCTCACTGTTATATGTGAATTTTCCATTAGAGAGGCTTCTTTTATTCGAGGTGGGCCACGTTGTTCGCCAGCTTCAGGCGAGCTGCGCGAAACATCTCAAATAAAAGAAACGATGCCCTTTGATTATCCCGCCATGGTACTTCATCTTGGTATTTTTGAATGAATCATGCCCCATGTTTATCATTTTTTTGTTTCTTTGTGTTTTTGTTTTTCTTTCTTTTTGTTTTGTTTTTTTACTTTCTGTGCACAGCAATTGCTCTGAAATTTGGGGACTGAGTACACCAAATACGATAGAACAGTGGGATACCTCAGGCCTTTACAGCTACCCTGACCAAACCAGGTGAATATCCTCTCCTGACATTGTGCCACACTCACCCCACGAGACACAGGTGGGGCTGAACGAGCACAGGGGGCTCCAGGGGCCGTAAATTAACATTTTTAACGCGCTTCATTATAGTTGATTTAGAATTAATATCTTGAAGAAGGAATCACTTATATTGTTGTAGAGTTTTAATTCTAATTGCAATAGATTTAAAGCAGATGGACACGTTTTCATAATTCATACATTCACTTCACTAAAGCAAGAAGTTTAAAACAGTGGTTCTCAACTGGTTTATTGACTTTATTTTATATTTGGTGACCCAGCTTATGACAGTATGCTGAATTTATGCACAAGTGAACTGTTTATATTTACATTTATATAAGTACTTTTTATGTATGCTATGCCAAAGTTTGGGGTCAGTTAGTGTTGTTTTTTTTTTTTTTTTTTTTTTTTTTTTTTAACAACTGTTATTCAGCAAGGATACATTAAATTGATTAAAGTGATTGTAAAAACATTTGTTACAAAAGATTTCTGTTTCAGATAAATTAACTTACTAACCTTTTGAACTTAATCAAAGAATTCTGAATAAAATTACACAAAAATCCACAAATAATAAGCAATATTTAAAGAATAAATTACATTAAACATATAAATAATATAATTTATTAGATAGAAAACTGACATTTTAAGTTGTAGTGATATCTATCTATCTATCTATCTATCTATCTATCTAGGCTTAGTGAACAAATTTCATTAAAATCTGTAAATAATACATAAAATAGAATTTATTTTATTTTTTAAAAACTATTTTGATGATCAAGTAATTGCAAGCTTGGTGAACGTAAAATAAATGTCATTATAAAATATGTAACTACTATATAAAATAGAAAATACTTTTATTTGTTTATTAAAAACTGTATTTTGATGATCAATAAATGTAGCCTTGGTGAGCGAAAGAAACTTTAAACATTTAAAAAATCTTACTGACTCCAAACTTTTGAGTGGTATCTTTTTGAGTGGTAACACAGTTATTCCTTTTGATTGGATCCATATTAAAATTAAATGAGACATTTTCCACATTTGAAAACGTTTCGCTGTTATATGCTTAGTTGCATTTAGAAATATTTTTTATTTGTCCTGTGATGTATGCCATCCACCAACCACCAGTTGAGAACCAGTGATTTAAAATAGTAGTATTCTGTTATTATAGCTAAACTATCATATATTTGAATCATAATAGATGGACCTTGTATCTCTGTTGTTGGTGATAACTTGCTGTCTAATCTCACCATCTCCCCTCTTCCCTCCATCCATGCCTGTCTTTCTCTGGTCATTTGGCACACTCCCTCTCTTCCATTTCTCTCGCCCTCTCTCTGTGGACGCTCGGATCAGATCTCTGGACGGGCGTCTGCAAGTGTCTCACCGCAAAGGTCTGCCTCATGTCATCTACTGCCGCCTTTGGCGATGGCCCGACCTGCACAGCCATCACGAGTTGCGTGCCATCGAGACATGCGAGTACGCGTTCAACCTCAAGAAGGATGAAGTCTGCGTCAACCCCTACCACTACCAGCGGGTGGAGACGCCAGGTATGGAAATTGACAGCCGAATTGCCAAAAACATTTTGGTTACACTTCCCCATGTGTGTCATTTGAACAGATTCAGCTTTACTCCTCCTAATGAGCGTTCATTCAATCATCTGAACATTTTCCTGTAGTTCTTCCTCCTGTCCTCGTGCCAAGACACACGGAGATCCTGACTGAGCTGCCTCCTCTGGACGACTACACCAACTCCATACCTGAAAACACCAACTTCCCGACAGGGATCGAGCCTCCTAACAATTATATACCAGGTAATAACACACTTAACACCATGGGCCACTAAACAGGGCAAATTAGCATTAGAGCGCAATTCCATAAAAGTAAATAAGTGTGATTTACTGACAATGCGCTCATTTAAGAACACAGTCGCAGCCAGATCATTTCCATAATGACCAGCGCAATCTACCAAGAGCAGCGCAAATTACTGCCTGCTTTAAGACATGCTTTTTTGGGGTGTTAAAAAATTGCGCAAATACCAGTAATTTGACAAGCGCAAACGTTAGTAAATCGCATTGCGTGATTCATTTTAATACTCTCCTCACATCGTTTTTGCGTCTGAAAGGGAAACCCCTACAAATGCATATTCAATAATCTCAGGTGCAAAAATAACACTGCCTGCGCATAGGGATGGGCGATATCTTTTCGTTTGCGATATACCGGTAAAAATTCTCTCCGCGATAAGAATTAGTCTTCCCACGATAATAACGATAAAGTCTAGTTGTTGACATATTTCTGTGTGCGACAGTGCAGAATGAAATTGTGGCAGGCGGACGTGAAATTGAAGTGAAGTTTATTGCTAAATGAGGATCTCCTCCTTCAATCTGGAACTGGTTTTGGTTAGGGTTGTACAGTGCACAAAAAATCGGTCTGAATAAATATGTGGAGCGCAAGGGCGCCCTCCGGCTTCCAGTATGAATTAAACAGTCGTTACATTACGTGTGTACTCAGTAATGCTCACAACACCCTATGTTGCGTAAAAATAGAAAAGATAATACTTTTCTCTAAAGAAACAGGATTCCCAGAATTATCGTCATTGATATCGTTATCGCAATAAATACCAGAAATATTGTGATATATTTTTAAGCCCATATCGCTCATCCACGCCTTTTGAGCGCTAATTCTTCACGGCGTGTCTTTAGGAAGTCCTGACTGTACTATTTTAACGCCAAAAGACAGTTTGCGCTGGCGCAAGCTGTTAGTAAATCTAGCCCCATGTGTCTTATCCAGAATTTTAAGTCCGTTATTGTGCAGAGTTCTAACAAATTGTTTGTGATTTCTAAATGTGTCCAGAAACTCCTCCACCGGGATACATCAGTGAGGATGGGGAGGCCAGCGATCAGCAGATGAATCAAAGTATGGACACAGGTACATTCCCACAGTGACATCACTACATGGGAATGACAGCCACGTGTGTTTGCACTTGAGACAGTAAAGCACAATGTGTTTCTACTGCAGTAGTTTCCTTTCTGAGCTCCAGCTAGACTTTCCCTAAAGTGTGTTCTGTGATTGAATACTTAAAGGGTTAGTTCACCCAAAAATTAAAATTCTGTCTCTCACCCTCATCTTGTTCCAAACCCGTAAGACCTTCGTTCAGCGCCGGCTCCTGCATCAGCAGCACCACATAAATGTGTCATGGTACTCTCGTGAACGCACACGGAAGAGAAGAATTGTTGAATAAAGTCGTTATTTTTGTTTTCTTTGTGCACAAAAAGTACATGAAGTTGAATCACTGATGTCAGATGGACTATTCTAACAATGTCTTTACTACCTTTCTGGGACTTGAACGTGGTAGTTGCATTGCTGTCTATGCAGGGCCAGAAAGCTCTTGAATGTCTTCGAAAATATCTTAATTTGTGTTCAAAGGATAAACGAAGGTCTTGCGGGTTTGGAACGACAAGAGGGTGAGTAATTATTGACACAAATTTCTTTTTTGGGTGAACTATCGCTTTAAGATAATGAACTTCCTAAACCTCCCAGGAAAGAACAAGTGCTTTTTAGTACAGCTTTGTGAACAGCTTTTAGAAACTAGCCATCATACACTTGCCAACTTTGTAAATGGTTACAGAGGAAAGATTAACGACTGAGGAGCACACACTAGCAGACTTTCATGTTGTTCCGATCACAACATACTCTTGCAGAAACATGCGCTTTATTGTTAGATGCATGAAAAATAAAATGTGCTCTGAAATCAGCTCAAAATATCAGATATATTTGATGTCCTCTAACTGGGTTGATTAATTATTAATATTATTATTATTATTAAAGCTTCAGGCTATGATTATGAGTAGGGATGTAAGGAATCACTCAACTCACGATTCAATTCACGATTTTTTTCTTTTTTTTTTTTTTTTACAAAATGAGATTTAAGACAAATTATAAATGAAATGTGTCCTTTTATTGCGTGGACAAAATGCTGCATGATTCTTTGTGAAATTGAAATATAACACTAAAATAATATACTAATAGCACTTGCACATTATTGCTCTTTTCAAGTCAAGTCAAGTTGAGCTTTATTGTCATTCCGCTGCATGTGGGGACATACAGTGGAACGAAATGTCGTGCCTCTCAGGACCACGGTGC
>JAFVLL020026712.1:0-36912 GCA_021397915.2 Tor tambroides
AGTTTCATTTGTGCAGTATTGTCCCTTGAGAAGATATACTAAAATTGTTGCTGAAATGTGAGGGGTGTACTCACTTTTGTGAGATACTGTAATTTTGCAAGCATTGTGGGAATGTAATGTTACCATTGAATGTTCTCTGAACATTCTGAAACAAGTATTCAAAAAATGTTACATGAACATTCAATTCAAACATTTAAAAAACATTCTATGAATGACGAATAATTAACATTTTTGTGCTAAAGTTTTGAGAACATTATTAAAGACCAGATAACTTCGAACGAACATTCATTTAATGTTACTGGCTGAACATCTATTTAACTTTGATAGACCCTTGCCAGAATGTCAACCAAAGTTCTGAGAATGTTCTCCATTAGCCGGGCTCGAGATAAAGATGGCGTGGTCAGATTCTCACCCAAAAATGAAAATTCTGTCATTAATTACTCACCCTCATGTCGTTTTAAACCCGCAAGACCTTCATTCATCTTTGAAACACAAATTAAGATATTTTTGATGAAATCTGAGAACTTTCTGACCCTGCATAGACAGCAAGACAACTGACACGTTCAAGGCCCAAAAAGGTAGTAAAGACATCGTTAAAATATTCCATGTGACATCAGTGGTTCAGCAGTAATTTTATGAAGCTATGAGGCTATTTCATTTTTGGGTGAACTATCCCTTTAATCATATATAATCTTATGGACCAATTTTATGAGGTGCTTTGCGTCCTTCTTGAACTTAACTTTAGGATGTATCTTCTATTTCAGGAAGCTTCCCTGGCATTGAGAAAAACTTTGAGAAAAAGATTAAAACTGTATATATAACTGATTGCTGATTTATACTCTCATGCTCAAATGATAGGCCTATATCATATTTTACATTAGCATTTAAAAGGTTTTGTTGCAGCTGAAGAGATCTTCTTGTACAAACATGTCATACACTCACAAACTGTGTGAGACAGAGCTGTCAGAGGCCTGTCAATTATTGAGATTTTCTCTTCTGAGGTGTTGCTGCTCTGCTGTGGAGAACATTTTCATCTGTTGCCTGGCAGAGGTGTCCTCAGAGACAAGACAGAGTGCGTCAGAGTCAAACAGAACTGAAGACTGGAGCTGTATTCTCTAAAACCACAAGGTCTTATTAGGACAAAACTCAGTGTCTGGTGCTTAAATCTGGAAGGAAAAAAGATCGCTTCCCCTGGAGAAAAGACTAACTGGAATATGACCTACATTAGACCTGCCCTAATATCTTGTAATGTGCTCTGACTTGTTTATCATCTACCACAGACAGTCTCACATAACATGACAACACTCTGTCTATTCAACCAGTATGGTGTGGTGAGGTTCAAATGTCTGACATCTCTATTAAACATACCTATATTTTGCATTCTTTTAAAATCGAATTTCACTGAAAATTATATTATCCTCATAATATTTTGAGTGAAAACTTAAAGCGATAGTTCCCCCACAAATGAAAATCCTGTCATTAATTACTCACTCTCATGTCGTTCCAAACCTGTAAGACCTTCGTTAATCTTCGGAACACAAATTAAGATATTTTTGAGCTCTCTGACCCTCCACAGACAGCAAGGGTACTACCATGGTCAAGACACAGAAATACAGTAAGGAGATTGTTAAAATAGTTCATGTGACACCAGTGCTTCAACCATAATTTTACGAAGCTACAAGAATACATTTTGTGCGCAAAGAAAACAAAAATAATGACTTTATTCAACAATGCTTCTCCTCACCCTGGCACCGTTTTAGAGGGTATCACGAAAAAAAAGTATACTCGTAGCTTCGTAAAATAATGGGTGAATCACTGATGTCACATAGACTATTTTAACAATGTCCTTACTACGTTTCTGTGCCTTGACCGTGGTAGTACCCTTGCTGTCTATGGAGGGTCAGAGAGCTCTAGGATTTCATCAAAAATATCTTAATTTGTGTTCCGAAGATGAATGAAGGTCTTACGCGTTTGGAACGACATGAGGGTGAGTAATTAATGACAGAATTTTCATTTTTGGGTGAACTATCCCTTTAACATGAATTTCTTCACTACATTCAAAAAAAGGAGGATAGCAGTTTAGTCTTGAAATCTGAATGCTCCAAGTGAATGTAATTTAGGATTGTGAACTGAGAATCTTTAAAAATACTTAATGATTTCATGATGTTTCATTCCTTTAACGGTTCTCGCACATGAATTTTCAGCATGTGCAGACAGAACACAGTACTGAAATACTGCAATTTGGCGTGAAACATAGCATGACCAGCAAAGTTAAGATTCTCGAATGACTCTGAAATTGTGCTCAAATTTCTTCAAATTTTCTTACGCGAAATCCAGGCAAAAAGAATCCATGCAATCGCGATTTGCAAACGAATGACTCTTATGAGAGTTATTTTTAGCAAATCAAAATCAGTTAAGACTGATTCGCAAACTAATGACTCTCTTGATCCAGTTCTTTTTAATTAATAGAACAAATAAATAATTGTAAACATTGAAAGGAATCAGAATCTGAACCAGAATAGTCCAATTCCTTATAGTTCCCATTTCTAATTTGATTAGTGTTGTGCAGACTGCAAGTGGGAAGTTCCCTGTATGGGAAGCATTTTATAAGTGTAGTCTGCTTATGAAGAGGACTGACAATTGAGTTTAACAGACAGTGATCTCTGACCCCCACAAAAGCGATATGTTGACATGCTGTATCATGGCCTTGAAGTAAAAGCCCCTTCATGCCCTTTTGCCTCACAACACAGAGCGATCAGGGGCAAGACAAGGGACACACAAACCCCATCACTCACCTGCAGACAACCGTCCTGCGAGACACTGAGGTTAGGCCCTTAACAGGTTAGAGCCCATTACTGCAACTGCAAGGGTCACAGCAACTCTGGAATGAAACCAGCACAAGCCAGAAACACTCAGAATGGTATCAGAACTATTGAGAACTACACACTTGCAGACTTCAATTCAAAGGGGATTTTTAATTCAACTTGCAAAAAAGGTTGATAGTTGTTTAAGCACAATTGTTGATTTGAACCAAGGTCCCTTGCAAGCTGAATAAAAACTGTACAAATGATCAAGATTTCCTCTGTTATAAAAATTTCTAAGAAATATATGAGAAAACCTGCTGCCCAGACACAGGAAGCTGCGGATATACACCTCTGTCATATTGCAGCCATACTTGGAGGTGGATGGATTTGTTACAGTTTCCTGTGGAAGCAATATGGGGCTTCTCCCCTGACGGCGAGGAGATCATAATATGACTGAAGTAAGATTTATCCAGAGTTTTATCAGTGAAGATGGTCACAGTATAATCAGGTGAAACGCTCAGCCTCTAGATATATCAGCTGCAAGTCTGAACTCTCACTGAAAGATCTGGCTCTGTTAAAAAGCTTCAGTGATGCAAAAGACCGCTTTCTTCTTCAAAGGCTTTCATGCAGGCTCTGGTGAAAACATGTTGCTTTGAAGAGGAAGAATACAATGAATATCACTATAACTTGGGTGGAGAGCTGGAAAAAGTGATACTAGTTTGAGAAAGTGAACGCACTAAACAGAAAGGTTAGAAAATAAACAAAATGAAATGTACAAAAAATCATACACTACCATTTGAAAAGTTTGAAAGAAGTCACTTATGCTCACCAAGACTGCATTTATTTGATCAAAATACAGTAAAAGCTGTAATATTGTGAAATACTACTACAATTTAATTGTATTTTAATGTATTTTAAATACATTTTTATTTCTGTCATGGTAAAGCTGAATTTTCAGCAGTCATTACTCCAGTCTTCAGTGTCACATGATCCTTCAGAAATCATTCTAATATGCTGATTTGTTGCTCAAGAAACAATTTCTTGGTAGGCCTATTATGAATGTTGACAACATATGTGCTGCTTAATTTTTTGTGAAAACCATAATACATTTTTCAGGATTTTTTAATGAACAAGGAACAGCATTTATTTCCAATAGAAATATTTTGTAACAGTATACATGTCTTTACCATCACATTTGACCAAATTATTGCATCCTTAATGAATAAAAGTATTAATTTATTTAAAAAAAGTACCGACCCCAAACCTTTGAACTGTAGTGTCTATGAAATCTCTTCAGTGTCTCAATTGCTTCTCTCCATTTGAAGAGCAAATGGGAGATTTTAGAGTCTCATTTGTGTTTTAGAGGAGACCTCAATAATAAACTGTTTTAGCTGTGACAAGTCAGAAATCAAAATTCAGTATATGAACTCAAACATTTCTTACCAAACTCTTTCAGGACCAAAAATCGAATCATCCGAGGTCTGAGCAGCACTGAGCAATACATTTTCCTCTGTAAGAGAATAAGAAAGAAATCACAACATCTGCAGAGATTATATCAGATTTGATTGTTTATTTGATTACTAGATTATTAAATCTTACCTTCTGTCATACAGTATATAGTAATCTGTGCTGAATAATGTGGCACAGCAAATAAGACCATTGTGTTCCACGTGTCACAATCCACACATGCCTAATAAACCTCATCTTATCTGAGTCCCCATGCATGCAGCAAGAAACCACACACACACAAACACAAAATGAGCTCCTCATATAGCTCACGTATAGCAGTTCAGCCACTCTGTGTGACCTTTCAATTATTGATCCACTCCAGCACCCGTAGCTCTTCTCTCCCACAGCCGCATATTAAATTCCTGGCTCTCGTATACCTGCAGCATCAGCAAAATAAACGAGGGTGATTCATCTGAGGCTGTCAGCACAGAGCGAGCTGAGAGAATATTTCCCTACCTGAAAAACAGAGAAACATTAGCTCATATTGAAAAGCAGCAGAGATGTGCACATATGTCATAGTCATTCTCTCTTAATCATATCCAGACAGCTCAAACTACTGCCTACTGCCTGCATTACATCAACTTGTATATTGCAAGTGTTGATAACACTTTAAAAATGCTTTTTATATGTCTAGATTTGATTGTTTATAGTCCCAGACCCAGACATTAAATTTTAAATATACGACAATCCATCATTGATATATTTATGGACATAAACATAAACCATTTAAATATGTGTTGTGTGAAAATTATTTAAATGCACACAAATTAAAGGTGCAACAGGTGATTGTCTTCAGAAACATTTTTTGTTGTGCTGGTTGAAAGTCTCTTCACATCCTGATAGCAATCATTAAGTTAAGTGGTCTAAATGTATTTACATGTATTTATATATTCTGTGGAAGGCGTAGGACCAAGAAATGTTCGTCCAATCAAAACGCTCGGTCCGAGCGTTTTAATTGGCTGTCCTACCTGCCTGTCAAATATGTATTTGCGCACCCTGTTCGCGCAGACACGATACGTCATTAGCGCGATCACGTATGCTGTGCAGACAGAGCGAGAATGGCAGACAATCATCAACAACCCGATATTCCCTCCTGGTATTGTAATACTTTTACTAACTGTGCTATAAAGTTTTCTCACCGGTGAATGACACATGATGTATTGTAGTAATGTTGTCTCTGGTCGTCTGGTGTGCGTATGCGTTCAGGGGGCGTGGCTTTAGAGGGTGATTGCAGGGAGGGTGGGATGATTGCTTTCAGTGCTATCAGGCTAAAGTTAGCATTTACCAAGATCTCCTACTGCACCTTTAAATGCACACAATTTATTATTATCGCTAACTAATACTAAAACCATTAGAAACAGATATATTACTTCAAATTAAATAAACATTAACAGAAATAAAATAAATGTATGAGTATGTCTGTGATGAAAATATGAGACAAACACTGAAATAAATACCAGCACTGAGTGAATAACAAAAAAATATGTGATTTTGTCCAATAATGCGAGAATTGTGAATTTGTGTATTTAGATGTTAAAATATGGAATTAGCCTTTTCAAGACAAATGTGTCACCCATTTTATTCCAAAATGTTTCAAATGTGAACATGGAATACATAACGAAAATGGCATTATGATTGAAAGGCGAAAGATGCTTTAAGATAGATAATTTCATTAGTCAAATCATGTTCTTAATTATTATAAAACCACACAAAAAGCTTCTTTATATCATATTATAATCTGTATAAACACTATACATTAAATGACCTCATCTGCAGAATCATATAGCTTTCTAATGTTGACATTACTGAGTTCTGATGTCACTCCCACACCCACAGGAAACTATTAGTGCACTTCCTATTTGGATCTTCCAATACTCACCATAAATAGTCCACTCCATCAAAGATGTCATCATTTCCAATTCCCTTAGATCCACAGTCACATGGCCACATGAAGAGTGGACAGTCCTGTCCAGAATAGCCCAGTCTCAAAAAGTCTCCAGTTGCACTCTTGAACAGAAGTATTTTGGGAATCTGTATCTGTAGGATAAGATAGTGTGAGAACAGCTGCTGGTTAATTTTAGGTTTAGTGTCTGTGGATCTGGGTACTATGAAAACGATCCACAATCCAATGGTGGTACACAGTACTAAAATAGTGTAGAATAGCATAGCATAACATACCAGAGTTATTCACTAGCAGGTGTCAGACTACAGGAAGTGGAAAACAGTTGATTTACTGTGTAAAGTATGTTAGTGATTACATCATTTAAAAATTGAGATTTCAATTAAAGGGACAGTTCACCTAAAAGGAACATTTTAATCATCATTTACTCACCCTCAAGTTGTTCCAAACCTGTATGACTGACTTTCTTCTGTTAAACACTAAATGAGATATTTTGATGAATATGGGTAACCAAACATTTGCTGGTAGCCATCCACAGTCATTTCTTTCCATACAGTTGAATTAAACCACTTCAGTATAACATTTAAATGTATTTCTATAGCTCAGTTTTGCATTGTGCTAAAAATGCCAAGGTCATTTGTTTGATTCTCAGGAAATACACATACTGATCTTTAACTAGGTAGCTTTGGATAAAAGCATCTGCATAAATGTAAATGTTAAAATCAGTGTGAACTGCAATTCTCAACCCATTTTACTTCTGTGATGTATTTCCAAGTGAATAGGAAAATGAGAATAACCTAGCCTGTTCAGCCTAAGTGACATCAGCACATTTTGATTAAAGATTACAAGAAAATATTTTTCTTTATTTGGAATAACATGCAAAAAAAATATTCGTTCAGAAAGAAATGTACAAAAAAGATGTGAATAGGTCCATTTTTATTTTATGTATACTTTAACATCTATAATACACCACTATTCGAAAGTTTGTGGGTCAGTTGGATTATTTTGAACAAAAGAAATTAATAATTTTACTCAGTAAGGACATTACAAAATGTAATATTACAAAATGTTTCTAATAAAGGTTTCTAAATAAATGCTGGTCTTCATCAAAGAATCCTGGATTAAAAATGTATCACAGTTTCCAAAAAATATTAAGCAGCCTAACTGTTTTCAACATCGATAATAATTAGAAATGTTTCTTAAGCACCAAATCAGCATAGAATGATTTCTGAAGGGTCATGTGACACTGAAGACCGGAGTAATGGCTTATTTCTAAAAATGTTTAATATAACTTTTTATACATTTATGTATACTTGGTTTTTATATTTTGAAAATAATACACCTAATTCAGGTACAATTAAACCTAGACTATTTAATAAAGGGAAAAAGAAAATAAATTTTAGTACTATTTTATTAAATTTTTGAAACTTTTTTTTTTTTTTTTAATCAAACGCTGGACTCTCTAAGGTCAAATAGAAGATACAAGTTAATATCATCTGATCATTTTAAGCTACTTCACTTTTTTTTCTTTTTTTTTACTATATTTCAGTAGTTTTTATCAGGAATTAAAAACAAGTGATTTCAAACATAATAAACCTAAAACCGATACAACTAATTAATAAAGCCTAAAAGATACATATTAATATTATTTTAGCCAAGTAAATATAACTTTCAATCATTTTTTATTTGCCTCTTGTCTAACACTAATAAACACACACAAAATTTGATTATTATAATAAATATAAATGTGTATATGTAGCTTATATACAATAAATAACATTCAATTCTGGTATACTGCTGTATACTGGAGTAATGGCTTATTTCTAAAAATGTTTAATATAACTTTACACAAATACAAATAATAAGATTTATATACGGTTTATATTTTTAAGAAAAAGAAAAAAACAAGGGGACAGCTGTACAATAGGACACAAATAACCACTGGTGAGATGCTGTACCTATTTACCTCTATGCAACAGCAAAGTGCACATTGGGACATATTAAAAACTCTCTGAACTTTGACTTATAATGCTAGGCTAAGAAAACACACCACTAATGGTTGGCAGGCAGAGCTGCACCCTTATTTACCCAGGAGAAGGCACACGTGTCTGGATGAATTATTTACCCATCTCTTCCAGCTCCTGATTCAAAAGACACGCTACGAGGATTCAAAGAGGCTATGTTCATCTTAGGCCAAAAACATCTATGGCACAGGAATGCAAGAAGAAAGCGATTTGGAGGAAGCTGTAAGACTGAGTTCAGCAGCACTGTGGCTGTGCCCAGCAGGAGATCATCAGCCAAGAGTCAAAAGAACAGCAGGTTCCTCAGCGCTGGCTGCCTGTGGAGTGATGGATGCTTTGCCAGTCTATGCTGAGTCTGCTGAGTCACCGCATGCCCGTCCTGCCCTCACCAGAACCGCTCTAGAGACCTAATTAACTGTCTCGCACAACAGCATCAGCTGATCTACGGCCAGGTCTACCTCTTTGACAAATGTGATGTATACTAGATTGAGAACAGAGTTGCTGATTCTAGTTCAGTCGACTAAAATCCATGTTGCAATTAATCTTTCAGAGGTAGACGCGTTCTTGTATTCTGCTGTTTTTGTTTGTTGGTCTGTGTACAAATGCATGAGCGATGCATTTTTAAGACGCTCTGCAAATTAAAAGTAGTGAAATGCTAGCAACACACGTCATTGTTTGTGCCTCAACGTGATTGACTGCTGCCTGCAGCATTCAAAATCTGCCAAATGAAGAAGTAGGAGTACACTAAAAAACTCAGAAATTATTTTCACTAAAGTAAATTTGCTAATTATTATCAGTATTATTAAAATTGCTAGCAAATTTCACAAAATACTACAAAGAAACAGCAAGTAAATCATATAGTATTTTACATTTAGATTTATTCATTTAGCATTTTATAGTACTTTTATAGTACAAATAGTATTTTCTTGTAAAATGTACTCAAATAATCTTTATATAGCCAAAGATATTTAAATAAAAAATACATTTATATATACTTTGTTTTTATATTTAGAAAATAATACACCTAATTCAGGTACAATTAAACCTAGTATATTTAATAAAGTATATAATATAAAAGAATATCAATTTTAGTACTATTTTATTATTAATTGTTTAAAAAAAAATATTTTACTTTTGCTGTGTTATTTTGTTTATTTTTTAGTATGAACCAAATACTGGACTCTCTAAAAAAGCCAAATAGAAGATATTAATATTACTTATTAGCTTAAAGGGGTGGTTGACTGCTTTTTTTCTAGGCTTGACTGTGTTTATGGGGTGCAGTCAAACATATTTTCATGCTTAGTTTTTTGAAAAACGCATTATTTTTCACATAATTGACCTCTATTCCACACCTCTCTGTCCCTTCTCTGATAAACGCCCAGATTATTTCCTGGTTTTATGAAGCCCCTCCCTCAGAAATACGTAATGGGCTCTGATTGGTTAGTTGGTCCAGTGTGTTGTGATTGGCTAAACCGCCTCTACTGCGCGTCTGAACGTCCCACCCCTCAGCTCAGGGGCATGTGCTCCGGTTGTATTGTAAACAATGGCGTCATTGCTTATCAATTTGAGCCGGAATGAGACGCAGAGGATATTAGTGAAGAGGATCGCGCAGAACCTGTGCAAGCACGGCTTTTAATGGTATGTTTTTTTTGGTTCATACTTTTAGATAGGCTGTTATTTGTAAGTGCTACTGCATCTGATAGCTTTTAATATACGGATTTATCCTGATTTAAGCTTTAATACAGCACAGCACAGCAACAGCACGCGCGTCCATGTATAACGCTTCTCATAGCTATGTGAAAATAAGTGTATAATTGCAAGTTTGTTGGAGCTGATCTGACGATCTGAATGAGAGAGAGAGAGAGAGAGATGCAGTATTAAGAACCGCTGCTTTAATGATTTTGAAACTTGTGAATCCATTAGCATCGATAGAAGACAGAATCGCGATTCACATATGAATAGATTTTTACGTGCACCCCTAGTTTTCTCTTCCTCTTCTCTAAAGCAGCGTAGCATGGCCTCGCCCCTTTGCTGCATGTTCCCGGGGGCGGGGTTTATCTGGGTCCGTGACGTATCTGACCCGGGAAGTAACTCGTTGTAGTCCCTTACCTGTCGTTTTTGTAGGCATTAAACTGCCAGAATTTTAAAAGACGATATCTCCGTTTGCATTGAACTTTCAGCTTCGTAACTTTGCAGATATTGTTTATGCTCAAACAGCAACATTACACACTAACTAACGTTAAAAAAGTGAAATCGCAATCAACCACCCCTTTAATAAGTGATAGAACTAAATATTACTTATTAACTTAGTTTTAAGGTTCTTCACTTTTTTATTTTTATTTACTTTATTTCAATAGTTTTTATTAGGAGAAGAAGTGCTATGTGTAAAAATACAAACAAGTGATGTTGAACACAAACCTAATGCAGATACAACTAAACTGCATTTAATAAAGTCAAAAATATACATATTATATTAGCAAAGTAAATATGAATTTCCATCATGAATTCAGTTTTATTTATTTTGCTTTTTTATTTGCTTCTTGTCTAACACTAATAAACACACACAACATTTGAGTATTATAATAAATATAGTGTAGCCTATATACAATAAATAATGTTCAGTTCTGGTATACTGCTGTGTAAACTGCCTATTCAGCATTTCATCTTCTTGCATCCCAAGATTTTTTTTTTTCCAGGCTAAAGTTTCTCTTGAAAACCGACTCAAATTCACAAAGTAGAGGTAAGATCCAATAAAGAAATCAAGATCCCACTTCTCAAATCAAGACAAACATGTCCCACTGATTAAGAAAGATTTCTGAATGCTGATGTGGTCATCATGTCTATTACAATCCTTAAAAAAGCACATTTAGTCATCTTGACAGACACTGATGGCATAACATGATCTTTTTATGTGTCTGAAAAGCTCCAAATGTTCAAAGCTATATAAAGATTGCCTAACGCACACACTGGATCTTATAATAGCAGTGAATATGTGTGATCTAACATATACTCCTATCAGCCCATATTAATGAGCACATCTCATGTTATCCTTCTCCGTCAACATGCTCCGTCTCTGTGGAGTTCCTGGAACAAAAATTCAGGTTAATAAAAGACTCGGACCTTCAGCTGCAGCCTGACCGCTGCATAATTAGCATGCAATGTGCTGTGTCTATGGCAACTGCAGAGACAAGCTAAATGAGATGTTACTGGCCCTGACAATATCAACACATTCTTTTCTATTAGTGCTCACATAAGCGATAGAACTGATATGGGCGAAAAGCTGTTTTATATGCCCATATGGTCAATAAGCTCAACAATATATCTCCTATCCATTGTTTTTCCTATTTTTCAATGATATGCTTATTTTCAAACCTCCAGTGGAGGTGGGAGGACATCCTGATGGCAAAAGCAGGAGACAGACGGGTGTATGAGAAGGGCATGGGTGGACAGGACTCATTATGAAAACACCAAGAATGATGGACACCATCCTGAATGCTTCATATTAATGCTTGTAATAAAGTCTGTATATAAATAGGATGTGCTAAAACGAACCTGAAACAGCGTCAGCTCATGTGTGCATCGCCTCTGTGACAATTTCTAAAATGGTCACTGTCAAATAAATAATTGGAAAGCTGGAAAAGCATGTCTTTACATCATGTGCACAGTTCCGGCTAAACGATGAACAACTGAGTAAAATAATTTAAGAAAATATAATAAAATATATATAAATTGTATAAAATGTAAAAAAAAAAAAGAGACATATTCCTAAAATATTCCTGCAATTCCCTTTAAATTTCATGATATTTTACTATTTAAGGCAAGATATCACGTTAAAAGGGTAAAAAATAACTTTATCACAGATATATATCATAGATATGACCATACTTCCCCAGTTGATTAATCATCGTTCATTAAGACAATTGTTTTATATTACAAGTTTTCTGAAATGCTGTGCAAATATTGTCAGAGCCATTAAATATGCACTGTTTTGCATATTTCCAGAACAGAAATCTGAACAACTAAAGTCAGTTTTAAAATTTTTGTTTCATTTTGTAGACATATTAGAGGTCAAAAGGGATTTTAAACATCTCTTTCTGTCACTCCATAAATCATAAATAAATAAAGAATAAGAGAAAAAATTCACTGTTTTTAGGAATAAAATATTATATAAATCAATCATTTGAATGATAATATGAACACACCCCTCTGTTTAAAAAAAATAAAAAATAGAATATAAATAAGAATAAAACTGTATGGTGTATGTAGGTGCTGATGTAAAGATCTTTCCACGTGAGGAAAAAAAACTCATTTTGAGAAATTTGGCCTTTAAAGATAATTACTGCAACTGACATTTATAGACACATAGATTAAAAAAATTTTTTTTAAAAATGAATGTGTATTTGGGATGTTTTCTTTCCATTAGTCTGAGAGAAGACAAGTTATGGAAGCAATAACCCCTAAATATCAAAATTGGCCAGTGCACGAAAAAACACTGCATGCAGTGTCTTGCCTTAAAACATATTTTACCATTTAAAAAAGGAAACAATTGAGTTAAACCTATATTTAAATTATTGTGATGCAGGTAATGCATGTCCAGGTGATGGCACAAATATAAAGAAAAAATATAAATGCACAACTAATGCATTATGAAAGTATTCTTTCTCATTTCATTGTTTGAGAAATGCTTGTTGACCAAACAAAATATGTATTGTGATGTCATGATTTCCACCTGTGGTTATTATCGGATGAAAGTGCATAAATGTCAGTAAATAAATCATTTTAGTCTATAACTGTAAGTGGATTCTAACTAGACAAGAACTGGTCACACAAATTAAACAGAATCCAAATTAAATGCAGCACAACGATTATGTAAAAACTGTCAAGTTATCCTTTTAATTATTGAAGAAAAGAACTTATGTAGCAGATGGCCAGACTAATGTGCTCTTTGTGATCCGGCACAAATGAATGCAGATGTCTCCTCTGGTTGAGTGAGATGAGACGCGCCCAGGATTAATCAGTATGGGTTGAATTCTGGCTACTCATTTAAACAGAGAGCAGTTTGAGGACAGGAGACTTGAGAGTGAAAAAACAGTGGCTCTCCACCCACATATGACTCATTAATATCAACCAAATCCGTAAAGTATATGGCTGAAAACAATGAAGAGGCGTGCAGAAAGAAGCAATGTTTAACTCATCACAGAAAGCTTCAGATGTGATTTACGTTGCAGATTTACAGCTGTGAGCGTGATATTGCTTGAATATCATCATTGGATATGATATGAGCTGAGGTGTGGGGTAGTCTGAGCATGTCAGCTTTTTCAGATCGTTTGAAAGTGTCTTTGAATTAAGTGGTAAAATTATTGCCAGAAGGAGATAGTTCAGCTACATGTTGAATCCTGCTTTCCACGCAAGCTTATTAAATAAGCTAAAGCAGTAGGCAGATATTCACCTGGCTGTAATAATATGAGATTTTTTAGTGACTTTTTTTCTATCTACCTTATTTTGCAATCTGCAAGTGAACTACTTTCTTTGAATCTGCGTATAGATAAATAACTAGAAAAATATGAGCAGTAAACGGTATTTGCGCCACAAACCGGTGTGTTTATGATTATGAGAATGAATTAAAGTAATAATAAAATATCAGCATTGAGACTGTTTTCGTACAGGTCAAATAACTGTAGGCAAACACCGGAAGTGGCCGCGCCCGTTCTTACGTTAACAACGGTTAAAAATAAGGTGGATACGTTTTCATTATAATGATTTTTCAGAAGATGAACACTTTTTATTTAGGCTTCTGGTTAGTTTGCAATTTGGCAGTTTAATTCCAACTATATAGTAAGTATGTTTACCTTTATGATGGGGTTACTGCTGAAACCATTGACTGTAGAGTTCTTGCAAGAGCTAATTTTGTAACTTCTTCATATAGATTTTTCATATAGTTTACAACTTTTATAACTTTCCTTCTGCTACACTACTTTTTACCTCATCACATTTCAGAAAATCGTTCAGTTCTTCGTTATTTATAAGGGAAAAAAACCGACGCCTTGTCAGTGTCCGCTGAACGAATTCTTTTGAACAGACTCTTTTCAATGAGCCGATTGAACCGGCTCATGAATCAAATAGATGATTCATTTGTGAATTCGAATTGATTCAATCATCCTGTCGAAACGAGTCTCAAGTTAACCGTTTACTGAGTTGGTGTCGTCGGACTCAAAATGAGCCAAGAACCTGAAATAATATTATCATGGAGATAAATTTTAATAATACTGAGTGTTAACATATTTAAACTCTTAATTTTTTACTTAACAGTACAGAAATCTAAAATAAGTATTTATAGTTTTACTGGAGAAATATTTCATCAGGGTATTTGTACTTTAACTCAGGAATTGTGTACTTCATCTAACTCTGCTTATGGGTGTCATTTGGTTTGTTTCTCAGAGAGCTGCTCCTTTTAAAGTTCCTTAAGAGGTTCAAAGATGGTTATAGACTCTATTGTGCTGCTGTAACACATGGCCTTCATTTTGCACTCATATCTCTCCAGACAGTATCAGCACAGCTTTTTAAGTAAGCCAAAAGGCTGGGCTCCATTCCGAGCTTACAGTATGCCTTCAAACCACTAGCCAACTTTCTCTACATTTTAGGGCAAGAGGCCTCATACTGCACAGATCTGAGATGAACGTACGGGTTCAGGCAGAAGGAAAGGGACTGAAGGGTAAAACATTTGCGTCTAATGGTCCTGGGATGGGCACACATTCATCTAGTCAGGTGACAGAGCTGTGTGTCAATGTCATGCTCTGAAAATAGTGATCCAGTTGAGGATGATGCATACCCATTTAAATTCCACAGCAGCTGCCGCTTCGTTCCCACAGCCAGCCTCCTCTAAATCACAAGATTTGACCATCTGTGGAAGATGGCGGGAGAAGCACTGAACAGATGTTGGTTATTATATGGGGAATTCATGTAATCAGAATGGGGAAACAGATCGCAGTCTGCGGTTAGCAGAAGCCTGTATACTGTACCCTCACTTTTGGCTTCAAAATACTATACAGTTATGTACACTCAAGGACAAAGTCACTGCTGGTGTTTTTGTGAATGATAGTGATTAAGAGAACCAAATCACAAATGTTTATTTTCACTTTGAAACAAGAGACCCAACATTATTTCCCACAAATGATGCATTTTGCGTCACAAATTTGTTCACACACACACACACACATTATATATATAAGGGAAATATATTAAGGGTTATATATTAAGGGTTACTAATATAAGCAAGTTGCATTGAATTTAATTTGACAATTTGAAGCAGAAAGACTGAAATAACATTTTCTTGTAAAACACATTCTAATAACCTGTTTTCTTTTACAACTTCAATTTTATAGTGTAGGAACAGACAGAATTATGGTCAATTATATGCTAATTTTAAACAAATGAATGATAAAATGATGAAAACCTGAATAACCTTTTCATTACTGAAAACTGAGTACCAAACTGAAAACAAAACAAAACAAAAAACAAAACAAAACAAAACAAAAAAAAAAAAAGAGTAATTTTCATTTTCATTTTATCAGCAACAATGCATTGTTCCTGTCACATTTAAAAATACAAATGATGAGTATTTCAATACTGCCAATATTTAAAATGAAAAGGCAAATGTTAAAATAAAATTGAACATTTTTTTATTTGATTTGGCATAAACTACCTTGCAATAATTGCTGGTCCACAAATATGGTTTGGCTGTAACATCGTCCTCTAAATAGATAAAAGTGGCCCATTCTAGTGAACATCAAGCAGCATAGGGTTAATTTAGAATTAGCTTTGAGTTTTATTGAAAGTTTTATTTGTTTGTTTTAAAACCCAAACAGGAAACATACAATATGACTTATCACACTGCATTATGATCTGCATATTTATTTACGTTTAAAACATTTTTTGAGCACCCATAATCTATTGTGTCCTTGCTTCTGTTTTTCTTATGCTGGTATCTTATCAGAACCCAGAGAAGATTCCAGAGACTCCCATAAAGACAAGCGAAATATGCCATTATTATGAGATCTTCCTCCAGATTTGTTCTTATCTCACAGACAGAAGGTTCAAAACACACCGCAGTGCTTCATACTTTATGATTTCAGAATAAATGCCAAAGGAAACAAAAACATTCAATACAACAGGCAGTTTTCAACTCTTTTAATGGTTCAGTTGGTATAGATTTTGGACGCATTTAAGTCAAGGGACGAGGTCGACGGCCATACGGCATAAAACAACCATTCAATTGATTTTTAAACAATAAAAAAGCAATTCACATTAAATAGTTTAACAGCTCAAGCGAGTACGGACAACATGCAGTGAAGTCAATGAATTAAACAAGAATCCAGAGTGACATTCAATGAATGCAAAGCTCAAAGGCCACAAACCCAACCTGAAATGAGTGCGTGTAAGACACGATTGTATGCTTCTGACGTTAAAAAAAACAACAATGCATAGAAAACAAAGATTTACAGTTAAAAAGAAATCAGATGCATGTTCCTGTCATAATGCAGCTGTCACATGGACAAGTAATCTTGATGACTGAAGGCATTCAATCAATACTTATTGCTGATATTACCGAGAACTATAAAAGCCATTTTCAAAGGACTTACATCCACAGATTAAAAAGAGGTGTACACTGATGTTTAATGCAGCAAGGCTCTTGTGACCATTAGAGAGCTACTTGAACATACACCAGAGACCACAATGCAGGCATGCGTCATTTCAAAACACTAAGATACAATAATTATGTTAAGCAAGTTAACAAAACATGAATACGCATTAAATACTGAACATGAAATAATGTTATCAAAAAGGTCAGAGGCCAAAACACAAAATCGTTTTAATTGAACTCCTAATAGGAAAAAAAAGGTTTGGTTTTCATGAAGTTATCGCAGGACGTTCAGCGTCCTCTGAATTCACACAAGCTTATATTCATCTTCGACTTCAATTAGAATAACTAAAAACGTGTGTTTCACTAGCACCACTGAATCAGATGGTCAAATATATGCTGACACATACTCACATCCGAGTATGGCAGGTCCTGTTACAACGCTTAAGGCTGAGGCTTTCCATTTGATGAGTAAATTTGTGGTTATTACGGTTTCTAAAATCATTTGTATTAAAAAGCTGGTTACAAATCAGAATTGAAGTTTAAAAGGGGTCTGTATTTGTCTACATTTTAAGACATTGAAAAAATAAATAAGGACCTAAGACATTCATTAGATACCTTTAGAAATATTTTACATAAAAACACAGTTGGCACAACTCGTTCACTTTTCTACTTTTTTCTCACGTTCTGTACAAAAAAGGCTATGAAATTTCACATTAATCCAAACATCGAAAAAAAGAGACCATGAAACATCAGGTCATTTGTGTACATCGTTCTGTGAGTGTGTGCTTGTGTACGGGCCTCGTCTGTTTTGACAATTCCTTATCCTCCACAACAACATTAATGTTATTTTGATGAAATTGCGACGCGAACGACTACTAAACAATCAAAAACCCTGAAAATAATAAAGTAAACAAACAAAAAAAATAGTCTACCTGCAGGATCCTGTGGACAATTAAAACAAGAAACTACATACGCTGAAAAAGAAAAAGAAAATCGTCTGTAATAACATAACCCATAAGGTGATTTATATTCTTTCGTAGTTTGACCAGACAAATGAAGCTCTTGGTCCATTAAGTCTCTCATGGGAACAAATATAAAACGCCATTTATGGAAGGATGATGCAAAAATGAAACTTAAAAACCCAAATCGAATATTTACCCGCCAGGACTCTTTCTGACTCGTTTGCTGTAAGTCGTCAGGTAGTGCGGCCGCAGGGCCCGATAGTGTAACAGTTAGTGTGAGGAAGAAGAGGGGAATGGGGAAGAGAAGGGAAGTGGAGCAACTGGCATGCAGCAGAGCCCCGCCCCTCTCTCGTCTCAGGCTCCGCCCTCTCCATCAGTCAGCAGTGTTGTGTTGTGTTCAGCTGTAGTGACTCGGCATGGCGAGAGGTCACTGTCTCCTGTCCTCGGTCTCTGATCTTGAAAAGGCCATCACCACATCCTCAGCTCCTGGGAAAAGGACAAAATAATCAAAACTAGTCTTAGGATAATAACCAGCGATATACATTGCCATTCAAAAGTTTGGGATCAGTAAAGTTTTTGATGTTTTTTTTTTTTTTTAAATGGAGTCTCTTATGCTCATCAAGGCTGTATTTATTTGATCAAAAATATTAAAAAAAACAGTAATATTGTGAAATAGTATTGCAATTTCTAATATTGGTTTCCTATTTTAATACACTTTAAAATATAATTTATTTCTGTGACGCAGTGCTGAATTTTCATCAGCCATTACTCCAGTCTTCAGTGTCACCTGATCTTTCAGAAATCATTCTAATATGCTGATTTATCATCAGTAGTGAAACTGTTGTGCGGTTATAAAAAGTAAAAAAGAACAGCATTTATTCAAAATAGAAATTTTTTCTAACAATATAAACCTTTACTATCACTTTTTATCCATTTAACGCATCCTTGCTGAATAAAAGTATTAATTTCTTTAAAAAAGGGTATATTGTAACACTCATATAGTAAAACTTCTTTAAAAACATAAAAAATATTTTCATTTCTAAGCATTAATCTTTTAATTCAAACTTTTGAAAGGCACTGTATGTTAGATTGGCATCAGACATATTCACAGATTATATGCAAATAATAAATAAATAAAGTTTATATGATTAATGATTAAGTTGCAATAAAGTTTATATTATTATTTTACACTTTTTTTTACAATTATATACAGATTATCATAGATAACTAATAAATATTTTATAATTTTTTAGAAGATTACTTATTTCAAGACTATTCGTACTGCAGAAAATACTGCATGTAAGAAAATAAATACAGCCACTCTCCAAGCTATTATCCTTAACAGCTTTATTAGGTAAGGAAAATGTAATCTTCAGAGCAAATTACGTGAGCTCGTTCACTGGCACCGAACATTATTATAATGGCTGAAGAGCAAACAGGCTGTGTGGTGTGTAATTAAACTCAGACAATGCCTTACAAGTGTCTGCCTTACAAACACTTCAGTAACACTGGGGTAAATAAAAAATAATAATAATCTAGGGCTATGTTCTAAAAGGAGGAATACTGCATACCGTGCAGTATACACTGAATACTTCATATTATTATTTTTTTTTTTAAATAGTATGCAAAACATGCAAACATTTAGAACAGTACAATGGAGCACATCTGTTGTTCACTTTATTCTAAAATTTCTGCATCGGTTTTATTTAGTATTTTTTACTCAAAGTAAAAATGTCTTAATTACCCCAAACTCATGGGTTCAAGTCTTACATAATGCATGAATGGCTGAAATGCATAAATTGAAATGTATGTAAATGTTTTAAGGAAAATTGTTTCTCATTGTAGTAGGTCATCTGGGTATTCAGTGCATACGGTAAGTTAGCAGTATGCTATTTTGAACATTGCCAAGGTATCTAAAGTCTATTGTAAAGATGAGCCTTCTTTAAATGTAACTGACCCCGCTGACCCCTCACATCAATATTTCACACATTCATACTCCTGCTGCCTTGATCTCTGACCTGGAGAACTGGATGTTCATAATGAGTCCATTCATAAGAGTCAAACTAGATTATATTAATAATGAAGACAGAGCAGATACCTACAGCCCTCAGTTTGTTCACATAAACAGCTTAACGTCAGGATCAAATCAGCTTCTGCTTTTGTAGCATGCGGCATGAGACAACACCCGCAGTAACAACCACTGCTTGGGGTTTTCTGTGCCACACTGATAAGAAATGCATCTAAAAGCCTCTATAAACCAAATCTACTAGTAGCCATATCTAAAATACGGACTCTGGGAAAACAAACACTGCAAGAGATGTCCTCTAAAGACATGAAAATGTCACCAGCGGATTGCGCGAAGTCTGCGGGCGTTTGTGATTTCAGTCAGGTTCGAGGCAGATTCTCAGCGAGGGAAGGTGCTAATCAATTCCAATCCTGAATTAACGATCCTGCCAGGGGAAGGAAAACAAACCCTGTGAACCAGGTAAACAGGATTTGTAGGTCCAGCTGTCCCAAGATGAACATGGATTAATAACAATACCACAAATGTGTAAACACAACATAAACAGCAAAACCTTGAGCTCTGGCTGGATTATTTTGAAGGTCATAGAGGAATTGCTGCACAGGAAGTGCTGATGTGTCTTGGTGATGTAGCCCAATATCATATATGTTTTGCAATCCAGGGTTTTAGTTATAGAGCTAATTTTTTATTCAAAACTGGTTTGAAGGAAAGTAGTGTTTTGACTGTCCTAGTCAAAGCTTAATAAGCAGAAAAGCAGAACGCTGGCATGTTAATTTCCTCTGCCTTTCATGTATTCTAGCCCACAAAACCAGACACACCACTTCCTCTATATAAAATGACCAGTTTAATTGTCCAGGAGTTTAAGATACTGTCTAACCATCAAACCGCAAAAGACATGCACTCAACATCAAAGGTGTCCTTTGTACTTCACTGAAGGCTAGTGTATTTTGATGATGCTCTTCACTTAGACTTTCTTGTAGAGTTTTGCAATATTAGGATATTTCATCCAAAACTTAACTCTACTGAAATATACTGCACTGACAACCACAAACTCCTCAAATTATAAACAAATGCAGTAAATGCCAAGAATAAAATGAACAAGAAACTTCCAAATCAAGGTAAATCCATTATAATTTTGGCATTTTGTTGGACTATTGAATATTTAGACAAAGAAATCTCAATTATAAATCATATTTAGGGAATTTGTCAAATACAGTTGGTAAGTCTGAGACTGCTAATGAAAATAAAGATATAATACAAAATGTTTAATTATAAATAATATTACTATTACCTAAACAATACAACTGAAGTAGAAAATTTCTTGTTACATAAACCTCTTAGTATTTAGTATGTTGCCTTTTGACCTCAATCAGATTTCTTTGTTTTAAAGTTGGCAAACATACATGAGTACATATGAAACGATCTGTAATAACAGACAAAGAAATAAGGACCACGTAAGTTACTCACACTTGTATGATGCGACATTACTGTTGGAGCAAATATATTCGGCACAGCGTCATTTTTTTGTTAAAATCTTTCTGAAAATCTTGCATTGAATTGTGCTTTGTTTGTAAACAAATCTGTGGTAAAATGAAGTGAACAAAGGACCAAGTTCTTACTGACACAGTCTGGTTTCTGCGTAGCTTGCGTTTGCTGCTCATTATTTACACTACACGCACAAGTCGATGGGCGGGGCTAACAGGCAGTGATGTAGAAGCAGGCGTTGATGATCTTCTGCAGAGGCGGTGTTTAGCCACACTATTACATCATAGAGTTGTATATTCCACAACCTGTCGTTTTGGCAGATTGGCTTCAGTATAAGCTGTTTTTTTCAGATTAACGACAAAGTTTTAAAGTCGTCATGAAATCAAAATTGACTATTTACTTTGTTAGCTCACATTGCTAGTCTTGAGGTGAACAATTAATCCGTGCAAGTTAATCCGCCGAAAAAAAACTGTTTGTTTTGGTAATCTTTAATCAAAATCTGAACATTTGCTTCCGTTCTGGAATGGCATTCCTTCTCTGATGACGTCAGTTTGATGGCTTGGGCAGAATTTCCTTAACCACACCCCTCCAACCGTTAGGTTGCAATGAGAGAGAGATGAGAGGAGGAGCCAAAAATAAAACCCCGCCCTCTATTCAATATTCCATTTCAGTTGGAAATACATCACTACACTGAAATAAAGTTGGCAGCAACTTCCGGTTCACGCGGACTTTAAGTTCTGAAACTTACAGGATGTTTTTATAGTACAATTATCTTCAAAAGATCAAGGGGATTTTAAATTTCTCAGTTCATGGCCCCTTTAAAACATTCAAAATTATTTTTTCAGATTATGTATCTTTTGGATTTTAAAATATTAAGCAGTATGTAATTATGTAAATAAACAAATAAAAGGCTAATCTTTTAAATGGTAATGGTCTCTAATGTTAACACTCAATTGACGAAACAATTTTATTTAGTATGGAGGATAAGAACAGTGACTTTTCATCTTTCTGGATAAAACAAAACAGAAGCATTAGCATACAGAGACAGCTTCAGATGAGAGCGTTAGCACCTTACTGAAAACAAGATTTACACCCTGTTCACAAGCTGTATGCCATCTCATTCTACTGAAAATGGGTCTAATTTCAGTCTTTCAGATTTTTTAGCTTACAGCAAAATAAAATAAAAGCATCACAGAATCGTATTTTAATATTTTTTGGTAAATGTCTTTGCATAAGCTGAAATAGAAATAAAAATACACTCAAATTACACACGTTAAAAGATGAAAGACTCTACTGTACAGACAGTAAACATGACGCAAACCCAAAGAAAACCAAACTGTGATGATGAAAATGAGACTGCGGCTACTAATCATCAACAGCATGTCTTTGATCCTCTATGATCTTTTAGGGTTGCATAATGCTTGCGTAACAGCCTGATCATGGTAAGGAGGGGTCAAAGACAAAGATGAGGCTTTATAACCACTGACAGGCTGCTCTCAAATCCTCACAGTTAAACTGAATGTGTGTTTAAGCGGAAGGGAGGATGGAGAGACCGTGGATGAAAACGTCCCTTTCCATCTTCCGGCTGCCTTCGTTCTGGTGGAACCGCTCCCTGCGACGCACACTGTGTCACAGGAACACAAGCCAACGCACCGCAGACGTCAGAGCCCTCATGAGCTGTTGCCTAGCAACAGCTCAGAATCAGATTGCATCACAATCCGGCAGGCAGCAAACACCTATGAACAAACAGCAGCTGTCTGCATCTCCAGTACTGCCTTGTTCAACCTCTATCAACAATAAACTCATCGCGATTCATAATCATATTACAAAACACCTGTGGTCTATGACACTGAAATGACAGCAGATTTGATATTTTATAGATCTCTGATATGATACATTATTAGACTAAATGATTGTGAGTACATGCCATATGATTACACAAATAAGGCCCTATGAAATTTGTTTTATTTTTTCCCAAATTCCGTTTTTTTTTTTTTTCCAAATTCAGTTTTTTCCATTTAAATTTTTCTACACTCTGTTTTAATGGTTAAATGTAATTTTTATTAATCAAAAAGCATGTCTAATTAATTGAAATCATTTATTTTTAAGGCCCTATGAAATGTTTTATTTTTTTCTCAATTTTTTTTTTTTTTTACTAAAAACTGTTTTTTATTATTTTTCTGGATTCCATTTTAACAGTTTCATTAAGCTGTAATAATCAAAAGCATCTCTAATTAATTGATTATTAAAAACAATATATATTTATTTATTTTCAGAAATACCGTGAGGGGTATTTACATTTTTCTGCTATAATAAATTCTGGGAAATATTTTTTTCCTGATAAATATTCCTTAAAAATAATATTTTAATAATAAAATTATTAGTAGTAGTAGTACTGTCATTACATTCAGTAATATGTTTCTGTCACAGTTTCTTCAAGTTAAACTGAACTTTTATTTTGACAGGTTGCTGTGAGGACCTTAAAGTTTCTGTTTGTTATGATATTATGGTAGTTTTTCTCAAAAGAAACAAATGCTCATGAAGTGACTCTAAGAGCAGTTCTAGAGATTATGTTCATGTGTTCATTTACTCATATATTGCTCATATATATACTCATATATATATATATATATATATATATATATATATATATATAATTCCGTGACATTCCGCGTTATACGGTAAATTCCATTTTTATGACTGGTTTCTGCGATTCCGTCCACATTTTCCGCATCGCAGAAATCATATGGCCCTACATGATTACATGCCATAAAGTTGCAATCAGTAAGTTTTAACTTACTAAAAAGTTGTACACAGTAATTAGATAATATTAATAAAAATAATATAATCTAATATATTAATAAAAATAAATAAAACAAAACTGTTTTATTCTACATAGTGTAGGTTGCATCTCCATGAAAAAAATAAGACTTAAACAAAAAAATAAAAAAAAATACACAAACTAAAAGTAGAAAACAAAATAGTTTGGTAGCATTAGTTAACTACATCAGTGAACATGAACTAACAATGAAAAATACTTATAAAGCACTAATTAATCTTGGTTAATGTTTTAACATTACTTCAACATCTATTTTATTCTAATATTTACTAATACATTATTAAAATTAAATGTTGTATCTATTAATATTATTTAATGTTAACTTCACATTAGTTAAATGTTAAATAATGGACCTAATTGTAAGTGGTACCAGCAAGTTAAACTAAACAGTAGATTTAACTTTAACTAAAATAAATTTAACTAAAAATGAATTAAATTACTCAGGAAATATTCAACAAAAAGGAAAACTGTAAAGACACTCAAAATAAAACATAACAATGAAAATTAAAAAAAATATATAAAAATGTATTTCTACAGTGGCATTAAACACTGGCATTAAAAAAGTGCACCTTTAATTAAAAAAAAAAAAAAAAAAACACATTTTCCTGTTTAACCCACACATACAAATCATCTGATAAATAATAGCTATAATATACTGTAATAATGAACCAGACGGGGCACACTTCTAAGGGCACACTTAAAAAGATAATTGGCATATCACGGCTGAAGAGCTGAGATAGCAGATATGGTATCAGTGGGCCATTTCAGGAAGTGTAGTTTAAACATGGCCAGCAGTGATGGATCATGAGCAGCGAGAGTGTGGGATTGACACACAACCACACATACACCCCCACACCCTTCTGTGTGCATCACACAAGACACTTTTACATCTACAAAGACTCCAACCAGCCAAAATCTGACTCACGATCCCAGATATTTTTCATAATCATCTAAATATAAAATCCAAGTTTAATAACTTATATTTTAAAAATAAATAATAGATTATATATAGCAAACATCAGACCCTCAGTGTATTTTCCCCCTTCAACATATCAGTGAAATTTCTTTAAAGCAGGCTCTGTGGCTCATTAATTTGCTTATCAGGGGAAACAGACTTTTAGACCATTACTACTGCAATTAGAAACGGGTCACAATCTGCTCCAGAAGAGGATAACGACGAACAGCAGGGCGGCGACAGGGCTGTTTAATAACATCAACTGCATTATTACACTGTGCCAGTGGACCACCTAAAAACACACTGTTCACAGCTGGCAAACAAAACCATTGTAGTTACAATGAACACAAAAATTGGACATATTTGGGCTAGGCTTAAAATACCAGAGACTGAGAGGAAATTAATCATGTAAACTGTTACATGGGTTTTTTACGCTCTTTAATTTTAGCCACGTAGCAAATGTAATTTATTCAAGCCATCATTAGGTCTATTTATAGAACTAAAAAAAATGGCTTGTAGTTATGAGAAATGAGTGTTTTGTTTTAGGCAATGAGTCATTGGTTTAGTGATGAAGGGTGCTTTTTGTGTCGTATCGGTCCACTGATGGAGTGTAGTCTGGGATTATACCGTCTGAGGATTATATCAGCAGACACAAGACAAAAGACTGTTGACTCGGCCGTGTCAGTCTAAAAGATGGATAATACACGACTAACTAATGCATAGCCTTAAACTCTTTAAAAGGGCAGGCACTTACACAACAAAGACAATAATAGCTTGTAAGGGGGATGTAAAAGAGCAGCATGCTTTCAAACACTGTCACACAGACAGGACCAAACGAGCGAGTGCGATGTTCTCACACCATCCATCTGTAATTAACAATCCAGTTTGACTGAAGGTCCTCTAATGAGGCCGGTTCCTCTCCCTCATTCACACACCACCACGAAGCCCTTGTCCACCCCGCTTGCCACCCATTCCATTGCCATGGAAACTGTCTACTGTACTTGCTCTGTTGTTCAGTCCCCAAGGCCTCCACAAAAGGGGCGGCAGGCTCTCTCACAGCCTCATTGTCGGCTTTTAGCCAATGATGAGGATCAGAGTTCAGCCAGAGACCGGCCTGACATTCACACTCCTTTTCGATCCAAAAAATGGTAAGATTATTATTGTTTAAATGTATACGTATTATGTTATGGTAGATAACCAATGATTATTATCCTATAATGTTCTGTCAGATGCTTTAAAAATAAACACTGTTTACAATGAAGCTTTATTCAAGAATTTTACATGCTTTAGTCAGTCAGGTGTTCCTAAATCTGTTACCTAAATTATTTAACCTGAGTATTATATTATATAAACATATATTTTATTAAGCACTGGAGTATATATTTTGTAATGCATTTTTAACAATCATAATATATATCATAATAATCATAATGTGTGTGTGTGCGTGTGTGTGTGTATATATATATATATATTTTTTTTTTTTTTTTTTTTTTACAGTATCACAGTACAATTATTACCTTTTCAAAAATATTTATTATTATGATTGCTAATTCAGAACTCACAAATAAAATAAAAATAAAAATAAATATATTTTATTAAGCACTGGGAAAACATATACATACATACATATATATATATATATATATATATATATATATGTTATTGGTTTTATATTTATTATTTTATAATATTAATAATCAGAAGTAACATGTAAAGATAATTATAATGTAATGCATATTTATGCATACATTTATGGAGAAAAAAAATATTTATTTATTTATCTATCTATCATATATCTTATTGGTTTTATATTTGTTATTTTATAATCTTTTTTTATAGAATTATTTCTTTTTTCCCAAGAAAGATATTAATATTAACCTAATTTCTGTATAAATAAAAAGTCACCTGATCATTTCATTTTAGCTGCAGCTATTTCTTCAGGCCTGTTAATGAGTTTGCTTGGCATGGTATGAAGCTTTGCGCTGCCTGAACTCTCAAAGTTCTCCTACGCCCACCGTCCTCCCCCAGACACCACCATCCAGTTTCATCCTCTAAACTTCAAGGCCTTAGATTTGATTAAAATTGCATTACAAAATTTAGAATATGCGTCTATGCTAATTAGCCAATTAGATGGTCCCGAATGCAAATTTGTTTAATCCGTAGACAAGTAAACAGGGAAAGTGGCAGGTTTGGAGCTTCTGAAGTAGTAAACATACCAGATTTGTACACTTATAAAGGAGAAAGGAGTGGTGGTTTCATGTGCAAAACTCACTGTTGCAATGCTTAGGTGTCCTGAAACGTCAAAAGAGCCCATCTACAAATATTTGTTATTTATGATGTGGAAACCAGTGTCAGAAATCAATCAAACCTGTCCAGCTTGGGAAAAATACCGATATCAAAACTGACCAAATTCACAACAGCAAGATCATGCCAAAACATTTCTCTCTCAAAAAAAGAGAGGAAAAAACTGTTAAACACAGAAGTTATTATTCACATGTGAGAACAATAGCCATTGAGAAAAAGAAATGGTCAGCCTCAGTGGTCCGAGTCTATTCTACACACAAATATGCCCAACACAAATGAACTCTTTTCATTAGATGGTTCTTCTTAACTGTATAGACAGCAGCCATTAATCTACCCAAGAAATCTGAAAGGCTTACAGATCATTCATGCCTTTAAATATAAAGCCATATAGCATGTTTCTTTTTTGTAAGCATTATGAGAATCAAATATAGCCATATCTGCAGATATACTAGTCACTGGGTGACTTATTTTCCAAGGTGTTGGATGCAAACACAGGCAGCCATCTGAAACAGCTTGATACGTAAATAATACATCCAACTGCGGTATAGTCCCCTGAGATGTGGCACTATTTTGCCTGATGTGAGAGAAAAACCATTAGCATGTGTAGATCTGAAGTACCATCCATTTGCACCAATATTACATTAGCTAAATCCTCAGATAGCTGTCGTGATCCTACATTATCCGTGACTACTACTAAACACATTCCAATTCACCTCAGCAGACCTCTAGCATTGTGAGCACATGCTTTATTTAAGAGTTCTCATTCTCTGGCGTACGATCTGTGAGATGTCACAGTTTCTCCTAATAGAAACGGACTAATCTTGGCGATACTCCCCTAACATATTCCTGATGGCCCGCCTCGCCTGTGCTTTAAACAAAGGTTATTGTACTTCACTGTGTGTTGTTCATTAAGTGCGTTCTCCCTTTCATCTCAACTTCATTATACCGCAGGAGACCACAAGCGTCTACTGATCGCTTTCATCTAAGGGCTGGCATTTACATTTCTTATTCTAGAAACATCACAATGTCTTAAAAATCACTCGTCAGAATGTTGGCTCATCTGCGATGGAATATTTCCTAACGTTGGAGCAAACACACACACAGATCTGCACAAAAAGTCATTTGAGCTAGAAAAATCCCAGAAGCCCAACACACATTGACATCTGCATCCATCTTTCTTCTGCTACTGCATTATTTATGAAGATCTTTCCAAAAAGAGCACAGCATCGGTATCCTTGCCTAACAACCAGGCTCATATGCATATTTAATGAAAACAAAATGTGTGCTCCATTCTTCTGTACACCTAGAGTTATTCACACTTGTTTTTTCCCCGTCTCATTTCACAGAGCATGTGATCTCTATGAGAGTTAATGCATCTTAGTAAGACTGAGCTTTACAGTTTCATTCTAACTATGGCATATGAAGCAACTAAGTGAAGTTATTTCACATGAAACCTATAGATCAGCCGATCATCCCAGGTAAAAACTGAGGAAATTACCATAACTGATGCAGTACTAGAATTTAAATTGCCTATCTGAAACATTTATGTTGTGCTAGCGCCCCCTTGTGGAACAAGCTACAGCACAGTGTCCAAAATATTAAGAAATGCTGCAATTTCTTTTCCAAGTATATACATATTATATAAATCTCTCTCTTTCTTTCTTTCTTTCTCTCTACAAATATAATCAAAATATTTTAAATACAATATATTTTATATTGTTTATATACACATCTTCACATAGTTTTTAATGTGCTAGTAATTTAATAAAAATTGGCCTTGTACATAATTACCTTTGTCGCTTAACACATGGTAGCTTTTACAAAATTTAAAAAGTTTTTAACAAAAAGTTAAAATCCAATTTATACATGACCTAGAGTCAAGTTACCCTATCATGCATGACATTTTAATGACACCATCTCCAAATATAATCTGAACAATCAAGAAAGACAATAATCCTTCTAATATTCCAATGTCCAGTGTGATAAGAACTACAGTACCTCGGTAAATAAGAGTGTTCGTGGTAAAGGGTGGAGGTTTGGCCTGCGGTGTTCAGGCTGTAAATGTTGACTTACCCTGGTCAATAGGGTGCTGTGGCAACTGACTCATCTGGCTGTGCACCACGCCTGCATAATTTCGCAGAAACGCTTCCTCGTTTGGTGTCAGCTGTAAGGGTGGGGACAAAAAAATAACTTCACATTTGGCACTGAAAATCTATGCCAGTGTCCAGTTAAGAATCACTTAATACGCCACTGAACTGTCAAACGCTAGATCAGTTTTAAGGAACAATGAAATGGCCACCAAATTCAAGACAATTGCCGGTTTCTATATTTAAAAAAAATAAATAAAAATGCAAGCAATCTGCTTTCTAAAGTATCCTAGGTCTTATTTTGCATTATTTTTATTAAAATTAAAAAATACAGGTTATTTTAAAGAAAACAAGGTGTTTCTACAGTCAATTTTTCAATAAAATGTAACCAAGATGGGAGAAAATAATATTAACCAATGACATCTGATTTAACCCTGACAGAAAAACTCATGTCCTGCTCACATTATTTCTCACAAAACACTCAAAAATGTGTCACATTAGTTATGTTAAAAGTGAAGCCATTTCATGTCAGCTTTAAAACACATCAGAAGATGTCTTATTCTCACTGGTCTGACACTTACATTTGATCCCATTTTCTTGAGCATGAGCAGCACCCGCACCTTCTGCTGGATGTACATCTCCTCAGGAGACTTGCCAGGGGCTTCCTCTCGGTTCATCCCCCCTGCTCCTGACGCACTGCTGAGCAACCGCACACAGAGCAAGAGAGTATTCAATTATTCATATCCCAAATTTTATTTTCAGATCTCGTGAGTTGAATACATTCCTGCTTGGGTTTCATACAAGAAATGATGCATGAGGGCCTAGAAATGTGAATCAGACCTACATTTAACTGCAGTGAACATTTCCATTAGATTTATAGAAACTAAGAAGAAACTGAAGAAAAACCCTTATGACCTAGCTGTTCGCAACTTCGCAATCAGACAACATATTGGCTTAAAAAAAAAAAAAAAAAAAAAAATCAAACCCATCGTAACCTTTGCCGAATGCAGAAAGCTTCTAATTAAGCAGAATGAGTGTGTGAAGTCTGAACACACTTCAGATCATGGAGCAGGTTGACAGCATCATAAATGGCCCTCATGCATATTTAACGGCAGATCTAACTGTGCTCCCAGCTTTCCCTCATCTTGCTCACTTCCTAATTACCTATTTTCAAACTTACACTCATTGTGAAATATTTTTAAGGACCTTGAGGAGCAAAAAAGAACATAATCACAGAAGAAAGCCACAAGACAGTGAATTTGCAAAATCTGATGCCCAAAATGTTATTTTCCAGAAAACAGCATCATGACACAAACAAAGAGACAGACTGCAGTATTACCACCTAATCCATAATCAATGCAATAATGCATCACACACCAATGTCATATGAGGAGGATGTACATCACCCGCATAATCAAGCAAAATGAATGGCATCAAATATATTCTGGGGGTTTCGTGAATATGTCAGAGTGAATCCTTTGGCGACATCCAGCCTGTGATGTCTCACGCCCTCTTATCTGCACAAAGAGCCTCTAATACATGTTGACAGCTTGTTTGATGTGGGGTTAGCCTATATTTAATTGAAAAGCTGGTTCAGCCTTTCATTTCACGATGGATACGTTTGTCTGGTCTTGACTTTAAGAATGACAGTACCTCCCCATGGTCTATCCGCCGTGTTGACAGCTTAAATTTCTGAAGGCACTTAATGTAAGCCGGGAAGGCATTTAAGACAGAAAGCGGTATAGAAACGGGCAACGCTGGCAAAATAACTAACCCAGATTTCCTCTACAGTCACAGACTCATCAGTCACCAAAGGGCCGTGGCATCAAAAGGGCTTCATATTCAATAAAGCATGCACTTTATTCTGCTGCGTCTCGCTGGCAGCCGTGGGGGGATGAGGAGTGCTCGCAGATGAAAGACACAAGAGGGACCGGAGCGTCAGCTCGGCAGTTCTGTGACACCAGGCACACCTTCAGGGGGGAGACAGCTCGCTCTCCCTTTCTCGCCTTTGATCATGACTGTCCTTCCTGCTGGAGACGAGACAGGCCAGACAGCAGGCAGACTCACTGCAGCTCAACTCTGCCGCAAACACCCAAGAAAAGCTGATGCATAACAACGCACCTATCCTTCTAAGACTGTGGGTATGAATCTCTAAAAATGCCCCATAATCTTTCAGGGCTTTAGATGTGTACGCAGCTCAGAAGCAGGTGTTTTGTTTGAGCAAGTCTGCATATTTCTTAAAATATGTACATGATAGACTGTAAAAACGGAACAAATCATTATTAAAATCATTTGTACATTTTCATAGTCTGAAAATGTGTCTATTGTGAATGAAATATTCACTATATAACGTAAAATAAATTATACACCTTTGAGTTTAATCATAGTCAGCATGATACAATTTTTTTTTTCTTTTTTATTGCAGCTGGAAAAGACAAGCCATGCCACAACATAAGATGACTTCAAAATATACAATTTTACATTTAGGAAAACCTAATTTGGAAAAGAAGAGGTTATAGATGCACACCACTAGAAATCTGGCTTTATAAATACCTACATATAGACGTTAATTATTTTATGGTGAATAACCAATATTATGGACCCTCTGTCAGTTGCTTTAAAAAAATAAAGAACTCACAATGAAGATGCAATCTAACATTTTACATTCTTTAGTCCGGGGTTTCCAAATCTAAACTATTTACTGCAAGTATAAAACAAAATGTTCAAAAATACAATGCATTTTCTAACATTTTTTCTTTTTTCTTATTGCATAGTTTAATCAACATATAATCATTGCAGTTAATAGTGTTCACCGTCTGTTTGATTACATATAAATTAACTAACGGCATGATTTTTACTGTACCACTAATAACCTACTTCTAAATATAATGTAAAAACTTAACATTTTCTGTAAAGCTGCTTTGCAATGATTTGTATCATGAAAAGTGCTATACAAATAAACTTGAATTGAATTTTAATAAACCTCAAAATATGAAAAAAAAACTAAATAAAAAAAACTATATATATTTATTTATTTTTATTTTATCTGTCTTTCTTTCTTATTTATTTATTAATTTATTTATTTATTTAGAATAACCAATGACAATGAACCACTGTTTAGGAAACTCTGCTAAAACTAAAATTATGCACCAAATTGTGAACTAATTATATTTATTTATGTCTTTTAGGGATATACTATAGAATTTACTGTAAAATTCTTATATTTATTGTTTTAAATCCTATAAATTTTTAACCAGGTTTCAATAATGCTACACAGTTATCCAACTATATATTATATTATTATATTATATTATATTATATATCCACACACAATTTTTTCCCATAGAGATTATAAGAAAAACACTAATCTAATCAGTGTTATTGCCACCAGATGTCATTTTAGGCTTTTCCTGATTTCACAGTGGAAGATGTCAAATCATGTGGCGATGGGCTAAATATAGAACACCTATCCTCTGGTTCAGTCATGACCCAGGCTGCACTGAGGCTCAAGTTAGTGTCATTTGGTATCCCGCAGTTTAATTGGAGCGTAATTCAAATTACAACACACAGGGGGGCTGGGCTCCCCACAACAACAACAACAACAACAACAAAAAAAAAAAAGTGATGAAGCTTGGCTTGGCAGGAGGTCTGAGTCCATGCCTAAGCTTGTAGCTCAAAGGCAGCTGATGATCTCCCTTCGGGACGCAGAGGTTGAGCGGTCCATGAGCCGCACCTGCCCCCCTGCCATAAAAGAGGAGAACCATCTTTCTTGGATTCAAAGATTCGCAATCCCTCAAGAGAATGCGAAGACTGAAGAAAATACAGTTTGACTTCCAAGTTCACAAGTAGCTGGCCCTGCCCTGTCCCGTCAGCTCTCGAAGCCCAGCGCGGTTCAAGTGCCCACTACAGGCAGACTGCCAGTTTCATAGCCAAATGTGAGCCAGACAGATGTATTCTGTATTCACAATGAGTTTAGGGTGTGGAGAGACTAAAAATAGCCTATCATTCCCACTAAGACATGATAATGTGGCACAAGTGACTGAGATTCTTTCTGAACTGAGTCTAAATAAACCTATAAATATTAAATTGATGAAAGCAAACACAAAACTCATCATAAAAGTGCTGCATTTATAGAATCAGGTGGGAAAATGATTGTTTTTTTAATTAAAAACAAATTAATGCAACCACAATGAGCATTTAAACATATCTGTGCATTCACAGCAGCAGATTCATGTGCTGAAAGAGGGCTAAAAGCAATTTAGGTAAACAGTACAACGTGTATAGATCATAAACGACGTCATTAATATGCAAATGAGATAACAATTACATTTTAAGCGTACAAAGTATCGGGCTAATACTGAACTAGTACAGCACTCAGTTAGCGGACTGGAATGACTCCAGTCTTCTTCTCTCTTTCTGTGACAAAACGCACGCACATATCTCTCATTTATCTTTAAAATGAAGAATGTCAGTAAAACAGACTGTCTTTTATCTACGACTGTGGAGTTTAAAGGATAAAAGTTAGTGTGCGTGAGATACAGGGGGTGTTTTAACAGGCAAACTGGATAGTGGGGCTGTAACAAAGCCCTGAATGAAGTTCCCACAATTCCCATTCACATACACACACATTAGCTCGCTAGCAACAGAAAAACAACCAAACCGCTTCAATTCGCGCCTCGTTTTGGAGCGTAATTTTCATATACTGCCTCAAACACCTCCGCTTTGACGTCTTACCTCTCCTGGTCCAGGATTCTGTCGTTTTTGTTGTATTTGAGAGCTGTGTTGTGTATAAGGAGGCGTCCTGTTCCGGGGTCACATCCCGACAGTCGGCAGCGCTGGAGTGACTCAAGAGCGTAAAAGCGCCGCTGCTGAATCAGTTCCTGCCGGTGCGACACGCGATCCTTGCCATCAGAGGGCGCTGTGACGCTAACTAGTGATCGGTGAGCAAGCAAAGAGGGGGTTTGGAATATATTTATTATATTTTAAGATATTATAACAAGAGGAATGAATAAACGTAAAAAAAAAAAAAACCCTGATCTAATACTGATTTGATCTTTTTTTTAAATCAAATAAAATGTGTTTTATACTTCATCACATTAATATGTCATAACAAGAGGAATAAAGTCTACATAACATTCTAAAAAGTACTTAAGTATTAAACTGACAGATCAGTAGCAATTAAAAACTAGCAAAATAATACGTTTCATACTTTATCATTATATTATATTGTATTATATTATAGTATATTATTATATTATATTGTATTATATTATAGTATATTATTAAATTTTTTAATATATTATAACAAGTTAAAAGAAAAGTCATAACATTCTGAGAATAAATGTAAAAAAACACTGATTTAATACTGATCTAATCTTATTTTAAAATAAAATAAAATGTTTCATACTTTATCATTATATTATATTATGAAATATTTTGAATATATTATAACAAGAAGAATAAAAAGTCTACATATCATTCTAAAAAGCACCTAAGCATTAAACTGACAGATCGGTAATTAAAAATATCTAAATAATGTGTATCATACTTTATCATTATATTATATTATATTATATTTATTATATATTTTTAATATATTATATCAAGAGAAATAAAAAGTCTGAGAAGTACCTAAGCATAAACTGACAGATTAGTAACAATAAATGTTAAAAAAAAAAAAGTTTTTGGAGCACTGAATATTCATTGGTTTTACCACAAAAGGTTTTTTTTCTTCATATGCACCACATTGTTTTTGTCCTGTCTTAAATAGCTTGATATTTTCTGTGGTACCACTCACAAATAGGCCAATGTAATAGGTCATACCAGTATAGTAACTTTATTTAAAAGGCAGTTTTGTGTCCATCTCATGTTCTCTAAAGTTTTTTTGTTTTGTTTTGTTTTTTATTGCATTCATTAGTTGCTTTTTGACATAATATTATCAATTCAGTCTGTTTCTGTCTAGAAATGCTGTAGCAAAGTAGACATTTAATGGGATTTTACAGTTTCATCATATATTCCTATGACTGACATAAACCTTATACAGCATATCACCTCCTTGATGGCTTAATAATAAAGTACCACTATTCAGTAACTTGTAGTTTGCACTTGTTTAGACAGCGCGACATGACAGTTACTAATGAGCCCAGTTCAGTTCCACAGAGTATAGAAACTGTATTAAAGCTTTGTTAAAATATATAATACGTTTTTACAATAAGCCGTTTAGGTGCCCGAGTGGGATTCCTATTCTCAAGATTAAATACTGATTGCCGTATTACAGAAAATCCTTCAGCTGAACTAAAACGGAATTCATTGTTCTTACTGTTATCACCACTGTTTCTATGCCCTACTCTCAGAGCATATGTTACTGAGAGTTTTCCAGCGGTCTCATTTACTGTACTCCTCACACTGGGAAAGCCTCGTTTATCATTCATTACACAATAAAGATTGAGGTCTCATGCAGCTTCCACTTCCCCTTTTATCTCCGTTTTATTTTCACTCTGTATATTTCTCCAACAAGAACAATAATAACATTCAAATGCTGATCAGGCGTATTTAACTTCCTGTCCCACACTAATCTGAATTCTGGAAATTAAGTAGGGTGAATTCGGGTAAATCGGCCACATTGTGACACCCACCTTAAAGGAACAGTTCATCCAAAAATGAAAATTTGCTGATAATGTACCCAACCTCAGGCCATCCGAGATGTATATGAGTTTGTTTCCTCATCAGAAAAGATTTGGAGAAATTTAGCATTACATCACTGGCTCACTAATGGATCCTCTGCAGTGAATGTGTGCCGTCAGAATTACAGTCCAAACAGCTGATAAAAACATCACAATAATCCACAAGTAATCCACATGACTCCTGTATGTCAATTAATGTCTTGTGATGTAAAAAAAGCTGTGTTTACACAAAACAAATTCATTATTAAGGCATTTTTGGTTTAAACAATTGCTGTTGGCCAAAATACAAGTCCATAATCCATAAAAATGCTTCCTCCAGTGGTCTGTCGCCTGCTGTTCTCTCACATTAAAATCCACCAACGTATTTGTTTAGAACTATTTTGAACAATTTTCACTTAATAACGGTGCTTGATCTGTGCATATTTCTCAGATGAAACTACCTTTTCACCGGAGAAAGCAATATTTTAGAGGACTCATATTTTAGCCAGAAGTAAAGCTAAGATTTGTTTTTTACAAACACACCCCTTTTTCATTTCACAAAATGTTAATTGATGTACTTGAGTCATGTGGATTACTTATGGATTATTGTGTTTTTTATCATCCGTTTAGACCAGGGGTGTCAAACTCAGTTCCTGGAGGGCCACAGCCCTGCACAGTTTAGATGCAACCCTAATTAAACACACCTGATCCAGCTAATCA